>BLSH010494579.1:158960-173689 GCA_018402905.1 Glandirana rugosa
ATATATATATATATATATATATATATGGGACTCTTGAGGTATATGAGGACCCGATGGCGTGTCTACTTCGACTAGGAGGAATGGGATGTCTCCCAATATAGACGAACAGGGTCACTGGATTGATAGCTATCAGCCAGGTAATGACGACCATTCCCATAGACAAAACATGGTGAAAGTGACCTCCTAATCGTACAATAGACCACCTACAATAGACCACCGCCTTAGAATTCCTTATGATGTCAACACAAGTTTTAATAAGTTGGGGGTGACTTTAACTAACAAAACCAGCCAAACTGTAACTAATACTAGTAAGTCAGTAGGACGAATGTTAATTTACCTCTTTGATTTAATTGTAAGCAGGATGACTGAATGATCATAATCAATGTCAAACCGACCAAAACAATCAATTTCAGTGGGGGTTGAATAATTTTGAACACAACTGTAGTATTCCTTAAGATTCCGCCACCAGATAACATCCACCAGATAACATGCTAATCCTCCAGTGAAAGTGGTACAAAACAGATACCCTTACCAGCAGTAATGGACCGACTATCGATAGTTAGGTCACTGGGACAAGCAGATATAACCCTCTGTAGGGTAAGGAGGATCAGCTTCATCTGTGCGGTAGCCCAGGAGTATATGGAGTTCTCAGGGTATATATATATATATATATATATATATATATATATAACATCCAGTCCCAGCCCGTAGGCGTTATGCGGGAGGAAAAGAGAAAATACAATAATGTAATTCTGTTTGAGTTTTTTTATTAAGATAAACAAAATAAATACTCACAAACATTCTTAAAGTAGTAGCATAAAATCAAGTATTGCTGGCAAATAACAGTGTCCGTATCGCTCGTCCTTCCGGGATCACGTAAGGCATGGTGACGTCAATGCGTGACTCTGCCCCACATGTTTCACCATACACGGCTTTTTTAGGTGAATTGGTAGGGGTACAATGTACCCCATACTCATTCACATAGGGTGGGGGGCCGGTATCTGGGAGCCCCCTTGTTAAAGGGGGCTTCCAGATTCCGATAAGCTCCTGCCTGCAAACCTCGACAACCACCGGCCAGGGTTGTCGGGAAGAGGCCTTTGTCCTCATTAACATGGGGGCAAGATGCTTTGGGTGGGGGACGCAGGGCCCCCCTGCCCCAAAGCACCCACCCCCCATGTTGAGGGCATGAGGCCTGGTATGGTGTGGGTGTTCCCCTTAAAATCCATTCCAGACCGAAGGATCTGGTATCTCTTGGGGGGTACCCCATGCAATTTTTTTTTTCCATTTTGGCGGGGGTTCCCCTTCAAGATCCTCAGCACACAAGTCCTCATGATCCGACATCTGGTGCAACTTCTATTCAAATCAATGGGCTCCAAGAGAGAACTATTGATTTTGAATAGAGACAGAGAAACGCGGCTAAAACCTAGCATGGCTAAACATGCATTGATGCCAATGCAAAAGGCTGATAAAATTGCATTTTTAACGTGGCTTTTTTCCTCGGTACTAGCTTTAAAGCTCGTTTTTCATAACGCCCGTGTGTATGAGGCCTTATGGAGCATAACCTTCCCCATCGCTCTAAAAGAAAATGGTTGTTTTGTTGCCTACAGGAGGAGGAGAAGGAGGAAAATGGTGCATTATTATCCAATTAAAAGAAAGTAGAAGCTATCTGCACTTGAGGAAGAGAAGTATGTGCCTTTTGCTTATGACTTGTCTCTTCGAGAAGTTGCTCCCACTGAGCCCTGTGGTGTAGTGTCATATGCTTCCTCATGCATGTGGTACCCAAATGGCTGGTACCTAAGTCTATATTTTGAATACTTTAGGAGGAAATGGGGATATGGTGATAGGATGGTGTTTGGGGAATATGGAGTTGTGGTTTTGAAGTATTTTTGTGCACTATATTTTGATATTTTATTAACCTCCCTGGCAGTATGATTATTTCAGATTTTTAGTGCTGAAAGCAGTACGATTATTTTGCATTAACATTTGGCGTTTTATATTGTAGGCCTGTAATTCTTAGGAATAACTCACTTAAATCTGTTCAAACAAGAGTCTAGTAGACATCCCGGGTATGATAAAGTTTGAAAAATGAAATCATAAATTATAATATAATAAATAACTACAAATAATTATCAAAAATAATAACTTAATAGTAATAAAATTTATTCAATAATGTAATCAAACCAAAAACACTGAAATTTGCTCAGTTGCAGAATTGTCGCTGTCGTCACTTTCAGTTTCTGATGATAAATTTCCCCAAAAATCAGTATCACTCAATTCTGCAAATGATTCTTATTTACTATCGGTGTTTTCTAGCTGATCAAAAAACACTTTTGACGTAAAGGGACACTTTTTGGTTGCTATGGACATTCTCAAGTTTCCAGGCAGAAAGAATGGCATATATAATATAAAAGTGCATGCAGGGCACTGGGCAAACCACTAGGGACAAAGGGGCTGTGAAATGTTTTCATACAGTAATGTAATCAATAAGATTACAGTGTACTGTATGTGCTGTGTGTGTTTCACTTTTTGAATTTCCCGCCGGTCTCTTCCACACCACATACAGCTTAAAAGCATCTATCAAGGATGTAACTTAAAGGATTTAGTGCTTTCCCATATCAACTTTGGAGTTGCATCAAGAGTAGGACCCTCTTTCTGTTGTGCAGTATTTTTTTTTTGCATTGGTTCATGTCACCTGTGGCAGTGCCCAGTAAACCAATGCCCTGACCTTTTTGACAACCACTTGTCTATTAGCCTTGAATAAGCCAGATTTTGTTTTCCAAATTCTCAGACTTCATGCTGTATGCAGTAAATCCCTTTGTAGCTAGCAAGAAAGATAAGGGGAGCAAAATCAGTATTGTCAAAAAATGACTCCAAATGGTGCAGGTCAGGTTCAACATGACTAAGCTGAGGCTGGTTCAATAGGAAGGGCATTCTGTTCAGACTAAAGAGCAGGAAATGTAGACACCCGTATAGGCCATTGTCCTCCCCAGGTCTCAGAAAAAAAGGTGGGATAAAGGAAAAAGTCTTTACAGGTTGCCAACCCTCATTCTGCATCCATCGCCCCATTTACTTTTCTGATCCAGTCAGATTTAGCTTGGACTTCAGTCTATTTCCAAAAGAAAGCAATCAGTTATTTAGCTACATTGAGAAAGTGGGATAATGCACACATTTCATCTTGCTAGATGGACATTAGAAATGTTTAGTAGGCCTAATTTAGTAGGCCTTGAACATCTGTCAGATCTATGAGTAGGATCTTTCTGATTTGCGAACCGTTATGCTATAAGAAGGAACAGGTTTTGGGATATTCCTACTGGGCATACAGAAGGTTTCTATCCTGGTCACATCCCTGCCAGGAAATCAGTCATATGAATAGCAACCTTACTGCCTGTCAAGCTGGAACCCTATAGTAGCAAATGAAAAGTTTGTAGCATGTTTGACCATTTTAAATATGTGTGAGTCAAGTTTACCAATTGGGACATTTGTGGCCCAGGTCCTGCTCCTAGGATTTATAAAAGGGTAAACTACCCTGTGATCTGGCATGTAGCTGCAATTTATATATAGCATAAACTATTTGGACTTGAGATTTGAACATGTGTGCAACAGTTCAAACTGAGTAATCTTTTCATTGCTGCTTATGTCCCCCACTGGAGATTTTCACATTTTACCTAATGATTTAGTCACATAGCCACAAAACTCAAGTTGCAGCAAAAACCTTTTAGCGATTTTTACTCTTTCCCTACTATTTCCATGTCTATAAAATGTTTTATCTGGAGTTACACTTTTTAACCATAATTTTTTATTGAGAAATATTATCAAAGTGGTACAACCGTGTCAAGGACAACAAGAGTCTTACCACAAACAGAGTCAGAAACCAATCATGTAGTCCAGTTGGTATACTGTTTTACATAAGAAAATCACCCTATGGACCGTCTTTGCCTGCCACCCCATGTGGTATAAGGCTGTGAGCAGGCCTGTGCTGGGTTCAGCATTAGAAGCAAAAGAAATCAGTACCCAAATGTAGAAGAAGCAAAAACAGCCTCTTTCGAACAATTGTTAACCTTATCCTAGAAGCAAAAAAAACAGAATTACCCAGAATATACATAAATGGCATAATATCCCTATAAACAAGTTGTCACATCGCCTGTTTGCTGAGGCCTGAGGGTGAAACAACCAAACCGCCCACTCAGTGGAATTTTTTAGCTCTGTAATCCTTATAGGCAAGCAGATTTTTGAATTGACTTTGAGTGTTTAGCCTGGATATCACAATAGATAGATTAGGAGCTGCCATTGCCTTCCAACACCAATTAAGTAATTGTAATTTTTGTTAAATGCAATGCATCAGCAACTACATCATTAAAATATGGAGGGTATACCTCCAGTCCAATACTCAGAAGAGCTAGGTGGGTGTAAGAGTGGTTAGAACACATGCTATGAGGTAAGAAAGGCCAGAATTGGCTTCCAAAAATGTGGTATAAATGTGATATAAAATGTGGTATAAATTACCAATTTGTTGGCAGTTCCTCCACCACAACAGAGAAGTTGATGGATGAAATTTGTGCAACCTGTATGGCGTTATATACCACCTATGAAAGATTTTTTGAGAAAAGTCTCAATGGTCAACGCATGCTGAATATTTGCTACTAAAGCAGACCGCTTTATGCCATTGTTCTAATGTGAAGGGCTGTGACAAATCCACTTCCCATTTCTGCATAAAGATTAATTTCTTATCCAGGGGGAAATGATTGCAGCATTCATAAAAGAAAGAGATGCCTTTAGGCAATCTAGTGTGCTGTTTAGCTAAAAAATTCTAAATCAATTGGGGAACATCCATTGTGTACTTAGGATTCGCTAAATAAAAAATATTTTGACTTCCGGTTCCGGTGCCTGATGGGAAGGAGGTGAGCAGAGACAGCTCCCGCCACACTCTCCCCAAATACCTGCTTTAAAGCCGTGCTTTGACTCTGAGACGACCCCCCTCTCCTCCAAACAGTGGGTGAGACATCCATGGACCGCTTTGTCGAGCGGACCTACGCCCGGGCTCTTTCCTCTCCGCTCCCAGGACCGGGAGAAGCAGCCGCTAGCTCAACCAATATGGCGGCCGCACCATGCGCCCCGGACGCAAACTGTTTGGAGGCCGTTCGGTCGGAAGCCATTCGGTCGGAGGCCGTCCGCTCGGAAACCGTTCGGTCGGAAGCCGTTCGGTCAGAAGCCGCTCAGTCAGCAGCCGTTCACTTGGAAGGAGCTCACTTCCCAACACAGCCGCTCACAAGCTCCACAGCCTTAGACTCAACTGCCCATGCGAATATAGCACAAGCAGTAGTCGCCCTCCTAGCCCCCACCCTCACGGCTACAGTAGATGCGGCGGTACAGAAAGGGCTGGAGCAGCTGGAACTACAGGCACAATCTCAGCGCTTGTCGCAAACTGAGGAAAGGATATCTACCCTTGAAGATGAAGCTACTGCCAATGCCGCTTCTATCGCACGCCTGACCACATCACACAGAGACATTTGGAATAAATTGGACGATTTGGAAAATCGTTCACGGAGGAACAATCTGAGAATTATCGGACTGCCAGAATCCATACCTAATGGTCAACGAATAAATATCTGCTCTAAAATCATCCCTGAATAACTGGGCCTACGCATCCCGTGTTCAGTTGAACGGGCCCATCGCATCGGTCAATATACCAAAAGCCGCACTAAACCTCGTCCTGATATTGTCAGGTACCTCAACTATGCAGACAAAAACGCCATTATGCAAAAATTCCGCAAATCCCGTTCATTAACCTTTGAAGGGGCGAAACTGCTACTCTTTGCGGACTATTCAATAGAGGTGATGAAACAGCGAAAAGCCTTTTCAGAGATATGTACTATTCTCTACAACCAACAAATCAGATTTGCCTTGGCCTACCCAGCCACTCTCCATATCCACTTGCAATCTGGAGATCACCTTACCTTTAATACCCCTGAGGAAGCAGACTGCTATATAAACGACACCTTGGCCCAGGAAATGGAACATTCCGACTCCGCAAACGGGACTCTCAAATCTCCTCCTCACACCACTAAACCCAGACAACAACGCTCTCCGACCAAGCCACCTTACAAGCGCAGCCGGGCGAACCCTCAAGAGGACCGATCCGACACCCGCTGAAGATACCCAACTCTGAGTTAATCATACCACCCGGGAGACGGGAAGTATACCATACCACTCCCTGCATTCTCTCTTTTGAGCCCTCTTTGACCTCCATTTATGCGTATATGTTTATAGAAGGGCTATACTGATTTGTGCTCTCATACAACCACTTCTGAACTTCCTGAGGGCACATGAGGCTAGTTGGATGCCTTCCCCGCATCGAGATGACCTCTCCCTTATGCTATCCATTGTAGTTGATTCTAAATGTTATTATCTTGTTGCCTGCTCTTTGACCTTCTCTCTATTTCTAGCCTATCCTTTTAAGGTCAGGTAGGCAGCCAGTTTGCATCTCCCCACCTGGAAAGATCATACAATAACGTGCCCCCATCTAGCCCACCCCACAAGCGGTGGCGCCCACCATTTCAAGCACCCACATAACCCACTCAACCCCCTAAGTACCCCACTCTCCTTCCCCCGAACCCCTCTCCACTGCCCCTCTCCCACCGTCCCTTGAGTCTTAGATCCGTTCCTAGATGGGGAGAGGCGGACTGGCTTTTATTCTGTTCGGTATGTTAGTCGGTTCCCATTAGGAAAAAAGTGAAGTCATTTACTATCTTTTGTTCCCCCTATTACAGTTCCCCCCAATTCCTATCACAGCTCTGCTGCTACTTCATGCTGGTCACAAACACTTATTCACCATGTGATTTTTCAGAAAGCAAACAATCTTACGGTGAGCATCGGATAACTGCTGATTCCACAACATCGCACCTGCGATCATACCTAACAGCATATAGCCCATACCCCTTTCGGATATGGCTGTGCAACCCTCCGGGAATCACCTGAAGATTGTGTCCTGGAATGTCAAGGGACTTAGATCCCCTGGAAAGCGCATGATGGTCCTCAGACACCTAAAACGTCTACGGGCAGATGTGGCTCTCCTTCAGGAGACGCACCTGCCAATAGAAGATCTTCCCCGCCTGCGCAAACTGTGGGTGGGTGAAGTTTTTGGAGCTTCAGCGACCGGCCGCAAAGCCAGAGTAGCCATTTTGATGCACAAAAACTTAAGGTACAAGATTAGCGAGGTAAAAGCTGACTCGACTGGCCGCAAACTCTCACTACGACTGACCATAGCTTCAAAAGACCTAGCCATCACCAATATATATGCTCCGAACTCACCAGATATCCCCTTCTTCCAGGAAATGGTCTCCTGGATACTAACTACACCTGACACTCTCCACCTGGTTGGAGGTGACTGCAACTCAGTTATGTCACCAGCGGAAGACCGTTCGGGTACCCGACCACAGGAAACACGAGGGTTCCACAAAGTGCCACCGCACTCGCCACCATTGGAACAAGCAATATCCTCTATGAGCTTTGTTGACCTCTGGCGCCTATCACATCCCACTGACCGCGAATATACCTTCTTTTCACCTCCCCACCAATCTTTCTCCCGAATAGACTACTTCTTTGCTTCCCCTGCTCTGACGCCTATGACCCATAGCCCTCAGATTCTTGACACCAAAATATCTGACCATAGCCCCATAACTGTACTGCTGACCAACCTCACACCTTCTTCCCCTCCTACCTGGCGCTTTCCATCCTACCTAGCCGACAATGACGATTTCCGGCATATGCTCTACTCGTCCTGAGCAGAATATGCCGATACAAACAGCGCACACATCACCGACCCATATCTCTTTTGGGACGCAGGCAAAGTGTTCCTAAGGGGAAAAATGATCGCCTACGCTGCTCAATACAAAAAACATACAAAACAACAATACACACTAGCCAGTGAAGCCTTGCAGAAGGCACATCAGCAACTCTCATTGAGCAGAAACACTGAACACATACAACAATGGCAAAAAGCCAAACATGATTTTGACCTCTGGGCTGCACAGCAAGAAGTTGTCAAAGCCTCCTACTCCACCCTCCATTTTCATAGATTTGGTAACAAGGCAGGGAAATTAATGGGCAAGATATGTTCACCACTTAGACGCCCCACATATATTCCTGCCTTGAAGGATAGCATGGGCAAACATACCAATTCCCCCACTGAAATCTGTAAAATTCTTACGGACTATTACACGACCTTATACTCCCCAGACCCAACGGACCGTACGACAGCCCAAGAACTCCTGACAAAGATCCCCTTACCTAAGCTGGATGCAGACCAACTCGCAACCCTCAATGCGCCCATATCCGTCGAAGACATTCAAACGACTATCAAATCCTTGGCCTCTGCTAAAGCCCCAGGCCCTGATGGCCTCACAGTCGAATTCTATAAGTTCACGAAAGACTTTATACCTGATACGCTCAAACATGTCTATGCTAAGATGTGGGATGGAGGCCCTTTTCTCCCCTCAGGCACACAGGCTCACATCAAGTTAATTCCCAAAGTGGGTAAGAACCCCTTATGCCCAAGTTCGTATCGCCCAATCTCGTTAATTAATGTAGACGTAAAAAGTTTATCCAAAATAATTGCCTCGCGCTTAGCCAAACTCCTTCCATGCATCCTTCACCCAGCCCAGGCCGGCTTTGTATCGGGACGTTCTGCCACCCTGAACATCCGCAATGTCCTCCTCACATTGGAATATGCTAAAGCACACCCAGACCAAGACATAGCTATAATCTTGCTAGATGCTGAAAAAGCGTTTGACAATATCAGCTTCTCTTGGCTATTCAGGGTGATGGACGTCCTTGGATTCTCAGGCCAAATCATGCGCTTTGTCCAACAAATGTATGCGTCCCCCACAGCTAGGATAGTCACCCCAGACTTTACCTCAGACATTATCCCCCTGGCAAAAGGAACCCGTCAAGGATGCCCACTATCCCCTTTACTTTTCAATCTGGCCATCGAACCTTTATCCAGACTACTTAACTCCCCCAAAGGCATCACTGGCATTACAATAGGCGACAACACCCTCCGCTCAGCACTCTTTGCGGATGACATACTTCTATTCTCTACTAACCCGCAAACAGACTTTACCAGACTTACAGACATACTTACGGCCTTTCGACTTAGCTCAGGACTCAATTTTGCCAAAAGTGAGATGCTAGCACTCCAGACCCAACGGGCGAATGAGTGGATACCTACCTCTCCCTTCACTGTAGCACCCCACCATATAACATATTTGGGTATCCATATAGGAAGGGACCCTTCTTCATTGTACTCTCTCAATTACCCGCCTCTTATTACTAAAATTGTAAAGGAGCTGGAAGCTTGGGTGACCCTTCCTCTCTCACTCTTCGGGAGATGCCACTTGTTCAAAATAGTGTCGTTTGCGTGCCTGTTATACCCCATGCAAACGATACCCCTCCTGCTCAAACACTCTGATGTACAGAAAATTCATTCGGCACTAACGAACTTCTTATGGCTCTCCAAAAAGCTACATATAGCTTTACAGAAATTGTGTCTCCCTAAGAAGGAGGGAGGGGCAGGGTTACCCAATATTAGGTTCTATAACCTTTCGTGCCTACTTAGACAGGGGCTTGACTGATTATCGGGGAACTCTAAGTATTGTAATCATATGCTCGAGGGGGCCATGACATCCCCGTACTCTCTCCCCGCTGTCCTTCACTCAAACCTAAAATTTCTACCGCCACATCTTAAAACAAGTGTCCTCGTCAGAGACACTGTCATTGCCTGGAGAGAGGTTCGGGGATTAATTGGTCTTCCCTCAAGTATATCATCTCACTTGACTATACAAGCTAACCCGATGTTTCCACCATGCACTATATATGACACCTTCGCCAATTGGAAGACCCAAGGTCTAACTAAAGCAACATCCTTGTATCTCAGTACGGCTGGTCAACTCAAACCCTTTCAATCTCTTGCACGAGAATACTCCCTACCTATCTTTGATCTTGCTACCCCCGGGACTCAGATCCCTTCCAACACTCCTTTATAGACGTGGCAATTAAGCGAAACTCCTACTCCATCTCGGGACTATACTCCTCTCTTATTACTCACCAATCTGCCAAATATAGTCTTGCCCCATTTCGCAAGTGGTCTTCCATCTTCAATGACAGCGATTTGCCTGAAAAAATACTACAAGGCTTTCGCCATATCCGCAAACTTGCTATCTCAGAAACCTGGCGTGAAACACAATTCAAGATCATACACACGGCCTACTACCCATTCCACCATGATAAAGAGAACCCCAATCAAGATCGCTGTCCATGGTGCTCTGCATTACGTCCTACGCTCTTACATCGACTTTGGAGCTGCCCACACATTGAGACATACTGGGACACCATCCTGAAACATATACATCACGCTAATCAGGACCAAGTTCCCAAAACTCCATTGATCTGCCTCTTTGGATATGACCCTTCCATGGATCCTTCCTCAAAATCCCCAAACTCTAGCCTCTCGCGATGGACTCATCTGTTTCTACTGGTTGCACGCCGGACTATTATGCAACAATGGATCCAACCTACCCCTCCTAGACTAGAACCTGCAAAACAAACTATGTTATCTTTTTTCCATCTCCAAAGACTTGACACCATTGACTTTAAATCAACCACCCAATTCTTTGTGAAGTGGCGCAAATATATGGAAGCAACATTCACCCAAGAGGAGATCCAAAAGATCATGCAACCGTTCTGCTATACAGACTGGTACCTTAAACGGAGCATTTCCAATAAACTGGGTAAGCTTAAAGTCCATACCGACTCCACGTTGCCACATTCTTCAGCACAACAGAACTGCGATCCCTTAAATGAAGCCCCTTGACGCTCCCCTACAGAGATATATCCCAGACAACGTTTTCAGCTACAACACACTTCTCTTATAGGCCTTCTGTAACTATGGGTATGATATGTTACTATTAATACATAGCTTCCGCTCCTGGAAACATGTTAATCCTTGTTTAGAATTTAATTCTGCCTTGAATACTGCTTTACCTGATTGATCTCTGGTGAATAGGTTGACCACCTACCATCCCCTACCCCACCTCCCACCCCCCCCCCCACAAAAAATTAGCTACAAATCTGGCAGTTTCACTCCTATGATTACTACCTATGTTGTTCATTAATTCACTCTGCTACGTGACACTCTGTCGAACGATGTTTGTATGCATTTTTGTATCTTTGATGTTATTATCTAAAACTCCCAATAAAAATATTTTCAAAAAAAAAAAAAAGTTTTATTTGGTGAAGTCTATATGCATCATATATTGTTCTCTATGGAATCGGTTCAAAAAATGAATACTTCGATCAGCTCATTTCTGTGCACGCAGAGAAGAAAGGAATTAGAAATTCATAGACTTGTAAGGGCACTTTGAGCCTATTGACCTAATCAATTTTGGGTACCAATGTAAGTAATGCTGACCATGCTGTTAGAAAGTCTTTAATTGCCAACTAGTGTGCTGCTAATGGTTTAAGAGACAGGGAAGAGGCAATGACAGGGGCTGGGGGGTAATGCCCCGGAGTGACTTTGTGCTAAACAATGGCCCATAGCTCATCCTCCAATGGGGAAAACCAAAAATGAAGATGATCTAATAAAGTAGCCTGATAATAGGTGATAACATTATGCAGACCCATTCCTCCATGCTGTTTCTTACCTGCCCAAATGTAACCTCTAAGCATAGCCGTCAGGTGGGAATAGAACTGCAGAGAGACTAGAATAGGGAGAATTCTAAAGTGGTATAAGAGTTTAGGTAGTACCTGCACTTTGACTGCCACAATCCTTCCTACCAATAGAGTTGTAACTTACCTATATGTTTTAAATCATTGTAAAGTTGGACTAGTTATTTAGCAAAATTAGTATAGATTAGTGGAGGGGGTGATTAGTTACACAGCCAGGTAAGTGATAGACGGGGCATCCCAATTACATGGGAACAAAGTTTTTAATGACTGTAGATTAATTCCTGGTATGCCTATTGGAAATGTATAACATTTGTTGGTGTTGATTTTATAATACGAGACCCCCCTGAATACAGCTAGTAGATGCTGCACAGTCCGCAAGGTAGATTCTGGCTTGGATAAGGTCAAAATAATATCATCAGCAAACAATCCCTGGATTGTGCCATTGGTTAAGGTAAAACTATTGGATAGCATCCCCAATGTGAATACCTGAGCAGAGGGAGTGTCAGGAACCATGAATCAGACTGAGACAGAAGTGCAGTAAAAATCACACTTTTTAATAAAATGGTAAAATAGTACAAACAGTGCAAACGTAGTCAAAACATAGCCAGGGTTCGGTAACCAGAGTGGGTAGTTGGAAAACAAGCCAGTAAAACAGGAATCCAGAGATCAGCATAGTCAGAGGCAGCAAACAGGATCAGGAACCAGAAGGGAAGTCAGCCAAAGTCTTTAACAGGAAAACACAGCAGAGAGTGTCTGGATATATCGACCAAGGCAAAGGCACAGGAGATATGATCCAGGCAGCTAAAATAGCCAGCAGGGCTGGTTGACGAGCAGGAAATGATCACCAGGTGAATTACTGTGGAATGATGAGTACTGGCAATTAACCGACAGCTGAGCAAACTTGAGCTCTGAGAAGGGAGGGCTGAGCCCAGTACTAACAGTATCCTCTCCTCAACAACCCCTCCCCCCCGGAGGGCCACCAGGTTTAGAGGAAAATGTCTATGGAAAGCATGGAGGAGAACAGGAGCATGTATGTCCAAGAATGAGACCCAAGAGTGTTCCTCCAGACCGCACCCTTTCCAATGAACCAGGTACTGTATGTGCCCACGGAACCTATGGGAGTCAATAATAGATTGTATTTCATACTCCTCATGATTCTCAACCTGAACTGAGTGAGGACATGCTACCAAGGTGGTGAAGCAGTTGCATACCAAAGGTTTTAATAAGGAGACATGGAATACATTTGAAATACGCATATTAGAAGGAAGGTCTAAAGCATAAGCCACTGGGTTGATCTTACAGAGAATACAGAAAGGCCCAATAAACCATGGTGCCAGTTTCAGTGAGGGAACACAGAAGTCGAAGATTGCGAGATGACATCCAGACCCTCTCCCCAACCTGGTAGGAAGGTGCAGGTAGGCATCTGCGGTCAGCATGAAGTCTGCACCTATCATTGGCATGTCGCAAGGACTCTTGGACCTGTACCCAAGTGGAATGAAGACCACGGAGATGCTTCTCTGATGCAGGAATACTCTGAGGAACAAATGAGTCAGGCAACATGGATGGTTGGAAACCATAATTCATCATAAACGGAGACAATTGGGAAGCAGTATTAACAACACTAATGTGAGCAAACTCTGCCCAAGGTAAGAGGCCTGACCAGTTGTTATGATGGTCAGAAATATAGCAACATAGAAACTGGTCCAAGGACTAGTTGGCTCGTTCTGTGGCCCAATTGGACTGCGGGTGATACGTAGAAGAAAAGGAAAGCTGTACACAAAAGGCTCACCAAAACCTGTACACAAACTGGCTATCCCTGACCAAGATGATAACCTTGGGTAGCCCATGTAAGCAAAAAGCAAAAATGGATGCCAGTTCTTTGGATGTGGGCAACTTCTTAAGTGGAATACAATGACATATTTTTGAGAAGCGGTCAACCCCCATAAGGATAACTGTACTGCCCTAGGAGTTGAGTAACTCCACAATAAAATCCATAGACATGTGGGTCCAAGGCCTCTCTCCATTGGGTATGGGTTGTAGGAGGCCAATGTAAGGTGTTGTGGTGTCTTACTCTAAGCACACACGGAACAAGCAGCTACAAAGGCGACTACATCAGCACGGAGACTAGGCCACCAGGATTGTTAGGAAATAGCCCAAATGATTTGATTCTTCCCTGGGTGGCCAGCAGCGTTGGGAGAATGGTAAGTGTGGAGAACAGCAATGCAGAGACTCTCAGGGACAAAGCAGCGATCACAAGGTATCTCGGGAGGAGAATGGATCTGAGTGGCAGGAATTCTGTCACCCAAAGGTGAAGTGAGACTGGTACAAACCATAGGGAGGTATCACAGGAACAGTAACCGACTCCATCTTGAAAGCAGATGAAAACTGTCATGACAATGCATCAGCCCTTACATTCTTAGTAAGAATGAGACTATGTAATTGAAGCTTGACAAAAAAAGAGCCCATCGCGCCCTTCTGGAAGAGATGCTTTTAGCCTCAGACACGAATGTGAAATTCTTATGGTCAGTCAAAATGAGAACCGGCACATTGGTACTCTCAAGTAGAGTTGAGCGAACTTCTAGAAGTCCGGGTTCTGCTGGTTCGGCCGAACTTCGGGACAAAGTCCGGGTTCGGGTCCGGACAGAACCCGAACTTTGTCCCGGACCCCGAACCCCATTGAAATCAATGGAGACCCGGACTTTTAGGTACAAAAAGTGCTGTAAAATAGTCCTGGAAGGTCCTAGAGGTCTGCAAAAGGAAGGAAATGTGGGTAAGGGTGGGACAAGTGACCTACAAAGAAATGGGGACAGGGAAATAACTTTAAATATTTAAAAAAAAAATAAAAACATAAAAAATGCAGAAATGGAGATCATCTTCAAAATGGGTCTGAAAAGTATTAATTAACATTAGAGGCCATAGAACTGTTCTAAAATCATCTTCAAACTGTGTCAAAAAAGTATAAATAAGCCGGGAGTACCTATATCACTGTTCTGCAAAATGTGTGTATC
>BLSH010494579.1:175342-189797 GCA_018402905.1 Glandirana rugosa
AACGGCAATTACGAACGTTTGCACATCTGCTATTCACACACATGTGTTCTGCAATGTGTGTGAATAGCAGATGTGCAAGCATTAACGGCAATATGAAAAGCGACAGAATAAAAAGAAGTGTTCTTCTTTCTGCCACTACATTAATGCAGCCTTTTACCGGGTGTCAGAGTGGCCCAGTCCGCCCCTAATGGCAGCACAGGCAACGTACCCCCTGCCCGTGGTGCACGTACCCCCAGGGGTACGCGTACCACGGGTTGAGAAACCCTGCCCTACAGGACCTCAGGTGCAAGCATTTCCCGGATGGGTAGGACAAGGCTTCAAAAAGTGACCTGCCGGGGGGAGTAGCCTGACGTGACAGTGAACGGACATCTCATCTCAGAGCTCCGAGTCCCGAACAGAGAATCTCTCTCAATCCGCCCGTTCCAAGGTCCGGTAAGAGGCTCTTGACACATCCTCCTGCTCCTTGGTCACCCACAGCCATCAACAACCCGCTGTTAGCTCGGTGAAGCCCCGTTCAGAGCTCTAATTCGGGCCACCATTGCCACTAATTGGGGCCTAGCTGCCTGCTTTCCCGACCCGAACACACATCCGACCAGGGGACAACAGCCATCCGAACTGGGAGTACCTTCCCCAAAGCTCCCAGAGCAGCCGAAGCTCCCCTCTCCCTCCTAGTCGGTCCGGCAGTAATGGACGGCTCGTCCCCGCTACGCGGGGCCGAGCTCTGAGTGTGGCCTACCTATACACGTGGCAGTCGCCATCTTGGTACACCCGGGCCCTGTTTAACACTAAAGCAGAGGAGCTAACACAAACAGAATAAGCAACACAGAAGCCACACCTCCTCAAAACAAACCTTCTAAAACAAAACCTAATGCATTGGGAGGCTCTTTGATACATTAGCCCTAGAACAACACCTATAATCGCTCTAGTACACCTTACTAGAATCGCTGGGCCTTTCTCTTTAACTGACCATCGAGCAGAAAGATGAACACTTAACCCCTTAACTGCACACCTGCTCGGAGGTTGTTTTAGTTCAACGTCTAACCACAAATTTACTATAACCAAACTACAGATTCACAAATAATCAGAGGGAAAAAATACCCATACAATGGCCACATCTACACGCAAAAGAAAAGAATATAGACCACCTAAACAACTTAAAAAAACCTAAAACCTCAGAAAGATAGGCACCCAACTGATAAATGTGATCCATCACAAGGAAACTGTTCATACACGGACCTCCCAGACGCTGAAGACACAGACCCAACTATATTCCAAGATCTTTCTCAAGACCCCCTTTCTTCACCAGCTTCCTCCACAAGTAACAGCCCAGCAAAGTCAAGACAACGTCTGGACTCAGAAGAACAGGGTAAGGGGGCAGACAAAGGACAGAATAGTCACCTTTCCGGATCGCAGAATTTCCTACTTCTGGCCAACCTGATACCACCATGAAAGACATGCTAGTTTCACTACAGACATCTCTACACAATGATATCTTGACATTATTCAACAAATTCATGGTAGAAATCCATTCCATCTCTAGAAGGGTACAACATACAGAGAAACAAATGGGAGCAATGACCGAAACGGTTAACGATTTGGTAGATGCAATCGAAAACACACGCGATGAACAACAATGGATGAAAGCCAAAATGGCGGATCTTGAGGATAGATCCCTTAGAAATAACGTCAAACTAAGAGGAATTCCAGAGAACATCCTCCCCAACGACCTCAACGCCTACACAAGGAAACTAATAACCACAATACTACCAGATATATGACCCCTGGAATCTGTCATAGACCGTATACATCGCCTTCCTAAACCCCCTCACCTTCCTGCAGAAGTACCATGCGATGTATTAATGAGAGTTCATTTCTACCACACAAAAGATCAATTGTTAAACAAAACAAGGCAACTAGGTCAACTACCAGCTCCCTACGCCAGGATCCAGTTATATGCGGACCTGTCTCAATATACCCGTCAGCTGAGAAAACAACTTAACACCGTTACAAAAGCTCTCAATAACCACAAAATCCCATATCAATGGGGCTTTCCCAATAAGATAATGGTCACAAAGAACGGGGTCAAACACCACATTACCATGCTGGATCAAGGTCTCCAACTACTTTGGATTTGGGGAATATTACCGGATTCCCTGAATGGGTCTAACCACAACCAAAAAAGCAACACCTTGCCTACGTATGGGAAGAAAACCTGAATCTACCTTGCACCTTAGCGACAAGACATTAAACACCTCATCCCCACTATCAGCATACTTTCCGACACGGTGTCCAGTATATCGCTGTCATACATTCACAAACTTTCCCCCCAGTTGAACAGCAGCACAGTTGTTATTATTGCTGCTGAACTTTTGCTGATCGAACATTCTTTCATTGATATTATACTATGTTACACGCTTATATAGAAAATAAGTATCATACCTTGGTATATCCACAGGATATCTCTAGCTATCTTTACTTAGCTTATTGACTATAATCTCTTTATTTCAGCACTGAAGTCGGTTGTCATCGCCACCCAATCGATTACGGAATCTTGGGACCCCAAAATCCCACTGCTACACCACACCACACCACACCACACCAGGAGTTAGCATATAATACCCCAAACCATGAGTACATCTTTTAGTTACCCTTCTGTTGTTTAACTACACTTACCATGGTGAACTTCCTCTCATTGAACGCCAAGGGGTTGAACCACCCAGCTAAGAGATCGTCTCTTTGGCGTACAATTAAGGAAAATAATAGTGATACCATCTGCTTCCAGGAATCTCACTTTAAAAGTGGAAACGGACCTAACTTATCCAACAAATGCTTTCCACACATATTTAAGGCATCAGACCCCCATAAGAAAAACTGAGTAATTAGTGCATTTAAGGATTCAATCTCCTTCCAACTCCACGATTCCTTAATTGACCAAGAGGGCAGATATCTGGTAATAGACTGCACCCTGAATAACTCCAGATTCACAATCGCTAATATATATGCCCCTAACACAAGACAAATTAAGTTTCTGAATAACCTCATGAAAAAGATCAACAATTTCAAAAATGGTCACCTCATCAGGTGTGGGGATTTTAACATTGTACCTGACAACCAGCTTGACACATCCTCCAACCCAACGAGACATTCCACTCCGATGGGCAATTTTATAAGGAACAACAACCTATATGACGCATGGAGATGTCACCACACTACAGAATGTGACTACACCTTCTTCTCCAACCCGCACAATTCATATTCCCGTATAGACTACTTCCTGGTGAACAAGTGGACACTACCCAACATAACAAAATCCTCCATTCTAACAATAACTTGGTCGGACCATGCCCCAATCACTTTATCCATTGAGGCTCCCTCAACAAAGTCTTCAACAAGACTGTGGAGGGCAAACGCCTCCATCATACAGTCCCCTCTTTACTCAACCCACATTCAAGAAAAATTGGACAAGTTCTTCGCAACGAATGCAGGATCAGTTAGCGATAGCGCTACCCTGTGGAATGCTAATATTACAGCTGAGTGCCAAGGAGAAGAGGAGGAGATCACAGCATCTAGACAATCTCACAACCGCTATTAGAGACAGGGACATTTTAAATCAATCCAACCCCAGTGAGTCCTTAAAAACTCAATTACTGCAGCTTAGACAGGAATTGAAAATGTTACTACTCGAGTCTTTTAACAAATCTCAAAAGAAATTTAAGGCACACTACTACTCAACAGGGAATAAAGCGGGGAAAGCGATAGCCAATGAATTAAAAGGTCACTACAATAAATCAAGAATCCCCTTTATCTACCACCCAGCTACTAAAGAAAAACTCCTTGATCCACAGAAAATAGCCGATGCATTTAGCCAGTACTATAGCTCTTTATATAATTTAAAAGATGACTTAGCAACTATACAACCAACAGAAGCCGAAATTGAGGCTTTTCTACAAAAAATAAAACTACCCAAAATTTCCCCGGATCAATTGGCTATATTAAATGCTCCCTTCACCACTCAGGAAATAATCAATACCATAGCATCTCTCCCCTCCAACAAATCACCAGGCCCTTATGGTCTCACTGGGGAGTACTATAAACAACTTAAAACTACCCTATCTCCATACTTGGCACAAGTGTGCAATGATGCTGCCTCCTCCTCTTCTCTACCTCCTGAAATGTTGAAAGCCATTATTATAACATTGCCGAAGCCGGGGAAGGACCAATCCTTTCCACAAAATGTTCGCCCAATATCCCTGCTTAATATACAGGGTGGGCCATTTATATGGATACACCTTAATAAAATGGGAATGGTTGGTGATATTAACTTCCTGTTTGTGGCACATTAGTATATGTGAGGGGGGAAACTTTTCAAGATGGGTGGGGACCATGGTGGCCATTTTGAAGTCGGCCATTTTGAATCCAACTTTTGTTTTTTCAATAGGAAGAGGGTCATGTGACACATCAAACTTATTGTAAATTGCACAAGAAAAACAATGGCGTGCTTGGTTTTAACGTAACTTTATTCTTTCATGAGTTATTTACAAGTTTCCCTTTGTTTACAGCCATTGACATGTCGCTGAGGTTAACACGCGCGGAAATTGTGTTGATGTCTGGTGAACGCAGTAACCGGGTCATTGCAGCAGATTTCAATGCAAGACAGCCTACGAGACCACCCATCTCCCATGCTACAGTTAGCAAACTGCTTGCTAAGTTTCGTGAAACTGGTTCAGTGTTGGATTTGCCAAAATGTGGACGCATGAAATCTGTCACTAATGAAGAAACATCAGTGGCTGTCCTAGCTTCATTCAGCAAGAGCCCACAGCGTAGCACTCGCCGCATGTCACTGGAGAGTGGCATTAGTTGAACATCCCTTCGGCGGATATTAGTTACTCACAAATGGCACCCTTACAAACTCCAGCTACTGCAGCATCTCAACGAGGATGACCCAGATCGGTGCACTGAATTTGCAGAATGGGCAAAACAAAAATTGGAACAGGACCCTCAGTTTACGCAGAAGATTTTGTTCAGTGACGAGGCAAACTTTTACGTGAATATTGAAGTTAACAAACAAAACCACCGCTATTGGTCTGACACTAACCTACATTGGATAGATCCCTCCAAGACTGTTGGAACCAAAAAATTGATGGTATGGTGTGGTATATGGGGTACAAAGATAGTGGGGCCATTCTTCATCAATGGAAACCTCAAGGCCACTGGATGTGCAAAATTGCTACATGATGATGTGTTTCCCTCTTTATGCACTGAAGCTGGCACGTTCCCTGAGTTTTTCCAGCAAGATGGTGCACCACCACATTATGAGTGTCAGGTCCGAGCATTCCTAGATGAACAGTTTCCTGGAAAGTGGATTGGTCGTCGTGGGCCAGTTGAATGACCCCCAAGGTCTCCCGATCTGACCCCCTTAGACTTTTATCTTTGGGGTCATCTGAAGGCAATTGTCTATGCTGTGAAGATACGAGATGTGCAGCACCTGAGACTACGGATACTGGAAGCCTGTGCTAGCATTTCTCCTGCGGTGTTGCTCTCAGTGTGTGAAGAGTGGGAGAAAAGGGTTGCATTGACAATCCAACACAATGGGCAGCACATTGAACACATTTTATAAGTGGTCAGAAACTTGTAAATAACTCATGAAAGAATAAAGTTACGTTAAAACCAAGCACACCATTGTTTTTCTTGTGAAATTCCCAATAAGTTTGATGTGTCACATGATCCTCTTCCCATTGAAAAAACAAAAGTTGGATTCAAAATGGCCGACTTCAAAATGGCCACCATGGTCACCACCCATCTTGAAAAGTTTCCCCCCTCACATATACTACCACAAACAGGAAGTTAATATCACCAACCATTCTAATTTTATTAAGGTGTATCCATATAAATGGCCCACTCTGTAGACACAAAAATTTACTCCAAACTTATTGCGCTCAGACTGGTAGATCTAATGCCTCTTCACATACACCGAGATCAATCAGGTTTTACAAAAGGGAGACAATCTTCTGATGCCACCCGCAGATTAATTAACATCATTCATAATGCAGAGGTCTCCAGAACGCCTTCTATGCTCCTTTCACTGGATGCAGAGAAGGCGTTAGACAGAGTCCACTGGACATATTTAAAAGCAACGTTAAACAAATTTGGATTGCACGGGAATATATTTTTGGCCATTATGGCTTTATACTCCACCCCATCAGCCCAAGTATACACATCAGAAATGCTATCTAAACCGTTTGACATTACTAACGGAACTAGACAAGGTTGCCCTCTCTCCCCACTGATTTTTAACCTAGTAATGGAACCCTTAGCAGAACACATTAGAGTAAACAACCAAATTACAGGATTTCACATTGGAAAGATAGAACATAAAATAAATCTCTTTGCAGACGACGTAGTACTAATGATTACTAATCCAACTGCTTCCCTGGCTTCGGTACAAACCACCTTACAAACTTTTAGCAATGTCTCTTATTATAAAGTGAATGACACCAAATCCTCTATATTAGACCTAGGAATGGATGGAGTGACTAGCAATCTGATATGAAATATATATCCCTACTCTTGGGCAGACACGGGTATCACATACTTAGGAATAGCACTTACGAAATCTACAAGATCACTCTTTAAACAAAACTACCTAACAGTTAAAACGATGCTAATACAAGAGGTTGCGAAGCTATCCAAGTTTGAATTTTCCTGGTCAGGGCGCCTAGCAGCCTTCAAAATGATAACATTGCCAAAACTGCTTTACTTATTTCGCACACTTCCACTGCCACTCTCAACACCCTTCCTCAAATCTTTACAATCCATAATACACCATTTCATCTGGCAAGGGAAAAAACCCCGGAGCAATCACTTGAGGCTAATAAAACATCGTCTCGCAGGCGGAACAGGGTACATTGATATCCGAGACTACTATCTAGCCTCTGTACTTGCCCAAATGAAAGATTGGATGCAGCAACTACGCAATACCTTATGGGGAGACATAGAAAACAATGCAACTCCCGGCACCAATCTTAAAAACTGGCTATTCAGCACTACAGTGAAAAGACCATCACTTACTCATTTCTCCCCCCCCGATCCAAGCATCCATCAAAACATGGTACACTTTGCACCATACTAAATGGACAGCTCTACCTACCAAACCCATCCCAGTACCTACACACGTCCTCAGGTTCTTATCTCCAGATTTGGACCTACCTAAATGGCTAACCGATCATGCCCAGAATACCAGTGAGCTCCGTACTTTGCTACAACACAAAACATTCCAACAGATATAAACTATAACTAAAGCTCCTAACTGTGACTATTTCCCAATTATCAGAGTACAACATTGCCTGGCCGCCTATCCCAATCTAGAGAGTACAATACCTATAGAGATCTGGAACTATTACTACACTAACAGCTGTAAACACAAAGGAATATCCATAATTTATAACACTCTACATGAAAAGAAATCCTTCTCCGAGTCCAAACCTTTTAAGGATTGGGAGAAGGACTGGCATCTATCATTAAATGAAACACAATGGCTAACTGCCCTTAGAACGATAGTAACGGAAGTTACCCAGAAAATAACTTTGAGATGGTACCTTACTCCTCAAAAACTGAACCAAATGTATCCAAACAAGTCTGCAGACTGTTGGAGAGGTTGTGGCCACTTAGGCACACTATCCCACATACTTTGGTCATGCCTGTTGTTATCCAACATGTGGCGTGGGGTCTCTAATCTGATTGCCGACATCACAAATTGTGATATTAGCCTGACTCCCCAACTTGCTAATCACTTAAACATAGAACAAATTCCTCAAAACTATAGACTAATAGCTACTCACATTCCCTTAGCAACTAGACTGCAAATAACTAGAAATTGGAAAAAAATCCTCCACCCCAACTATTGCTGACATTATCTCCCTGGTGCAAACTCACTATACCTATGAATTCATGATGACCTACAACAAACCTAATAGACACAAGCTCATTAGGTCATGGCAACCATGGAATCGGTGGTATAACAAACATACCAACGTTCCATGACTACTCTTGTAACAAACAACTCAGTGCTTTCACTTTACTTTCCTCTCTAAAAACATTACTCGTCTATCTGGCTACCCCAGATCACACAGGGGTCATATCACCATCTGTTCCCTTTCCTTTATACTCCAACGGGACACACGCATAGAAATATACATAGACCAATCCTTTCCACTACTCTTGAATCATTCCACCATATACTGATGATTAACAGACACCAGTTATTTGCATCAAAGTGTTTTCTCTTTTGATATTGTAATAACAAGATATCTAATACTGCATAATTAATATCTATTCACATTGTTCTTTACCGAGCCGGGGTATGCCCAAAGGCTCTGTTTTGTTATGTCTTAACAAAATGAAATAAACAGAATTAAAAAAAAAAAAAAAACCTGCCTGGCCACAATAAAGGCACAATCTCTCTCTCCTCCTAAAGGCCCTCTCATCTGCAGAGAGACGTGTGAAGCCCAACTGTATGGGTTCTACTTCACTGGCAGACTCGGTACCAGGAGGTATAGGAGGTGAGAGATGCAAGGGTGGGACTGCAAAGCTCGGAGCCAAATGTACAAAAATCTTCCGCAAGTGCTCCTTAAAGGAAGGTCTCTCTCCGAGTCTGGAGTAAATGAGAATGGCAAACATGATCAACTTCTCCAGCTCAGCTGGTATGTCTTGGGCTGCTATCTCATCTTTGATGTTATCTGAGAGACCATGGGAAATAGCAGCCACGAGGGCCTCATTGTTCCAAGCAACCTATGCTGCCACAGTACAGAATTCAATGGAGTAATCAGCAATAGTTATTGTACTCTGTTTGATGGACATGAGGCTCTTAGCAGCAGACATGGAGCATGCAGGAACATTGAATACCCTTTTAAGGGAAGCCACAAACTCTGGGTAACTCAGGACTACAGGTTTTTGCATTTCCCAGGCCAAGCCTCTCTCAGAAAGCAAAGAAATCACAAAGCCTGCTTTGCTTCTGTCTGTGGGAAACGCCTGGGGCAGCATCTCAAAATATATCCCAACCTGGTTGAGAAACCCTCTGCATTGAACTAGATCGACCCCAAATTGCTGGGGAAGCAGAGCAGAACCAGACATACCTCTTATAGAGGTAATATTCGAGGCAGGTGCGTGCACAGGGATTGGAGCTGCATCAGGGATGGCCTGCAACACAGGTTGTACCGGAACAGCCACAGTGGGAGAATCCAGGGGAACAGTGCAAATAAGAAGTGCCTGTAACGTTAAGGCAAACTGATCCAAGTGGTGATCCTGCTCATCCAATATGGAAAAAATATTACCAGCAAGTGGTTTGCCTGCATCTTCTGTATTCATGAGCCCAGCTCTGACAAGGAGTGGTATAAAGGGACATAATAGTGAACTAAATAAACTCAGAAAGGCCAAATTTAGACAATACTTGGGATAAGTAGCCCCAGTGAACCCTGTCAAAGGCCTTCTCAGCATCTAGCACTAACAGTAAAGAAGGTGTGTGAGTGTTTTTTGCATATATGATCAAGTTAATCATTTTCATAGTGCCGTCCAGGGCTTGACGTTCCTTCACAAATCCAACTTGTTCTAAACCAATTAACAGAGGGGTCACTTCCAAAAGTCAGTTGTTTAGGATTTTGGTACACATTTTATGATCAGAATTGAGCAATGAAATTGGCCTAAAATTCTGCAGGATAGAAGGGTCTTTCCCGGGTTTCAGGAGTGTTACAATAACAAATTGAAGCATTTCTCTTGTAAAGGAGCCAGAGGCTGCAGCACCATTATATACTTTGGTAAAATAAGGTGAAAGAATGTCAGAAAAATATGTATAATATTCATCAGAAAAGCCACCCATTGCAGGTGATTTGTGCATGGTCAGTGCTTTGATAACTGCAAAGGGCTATTTAAACTGGCAAGTGTGGTTTCATCAACCGACGGGAGGTTTATGTGTCAGAGAAATTCCTCTATAACGACATACATGGGTTGCTGAATCTCAACATTTTAAAGGTTGTATATTCACTAAATACATTAGCAATACACTGAGGATTATGAAATAATTTACCAGAGCTATGATGTTGCAAGCGAGACAGCTTTGATTTAGTCTGCCACTGTCTCAAATGAGAAACTAGAAATTTGACGGCTTTATAGTTTTGGGAGTAATAGGTACTGTCCGTGATACTTTTTTTATTTGCACTAACATAACATTTTTCAGGACAAGCTTTCGGGGTATCTCCCCTTCTTCAAGGTCCAAGCAGTACTGAATAAAAACCGTTTTAGCCAAATGTTAAAAAAGAGAAAAAAAAAAGAGAGAAAAAAAACCTCTAAGGGAAAGGAAAAACAGACAAATACAAATCAATGTATAAGGCCTCTAGTAATGTGGTATATCTGATTCAATGCAGTCGGTGCAACAAAGGATCCTATGTTGGGGAAACAGGACAGAAATTGCAAACAAGGATGAATTTACACAGACATACCATCAAGAATCATCAAGAAAATGATTTCTGCACACCAGTGGGACATCATTTTTCACAACCGGACCACACTATTGAAAACCTCAATGTTTTAGTGCTTAAAGGGGACTTCAGAACCACGCAGGAAAGGAAAACGTTTGAACTAAAAATGATTCTTCTTTTTGATACAAAAAATAATGGCTTAAACTTGGATATTGGTTTTCTCACTCACTATTCCTAAATTTTACGACCCCCTCTGTGACTGTCACCCCCCCTCCCCTCCCCAGTCTATAACTCTGCCTGTCTTATCTCACTATCTCTACAGCTAGTTTCATTACCATGGCCTTATACATTGATTTGTATTTGTTTGTTTTTCCTTTCCCTTAGAGGTTTTTTTTCTCTCTTTTTTTTTTTCTCTTTTTTAACATTTGGCTAAAACAGTTTTTATTCAGTACTGCTTGGACCTTGAAGAAGGGGAGATACCCCGAAAGCTTGTCCTGAAAAATGTTATGTTAGTGCAAATAAAAAAAGTATCACGGACAGTGCTCGGTTTTCTCTGGCACTATTGCACTAATACGGCTACAATCACTTCAAGGGAGTAATAGGTGAGTTTCATTTGCTTTAAGTATTTATCATAGTCTGATACTAGAATTTACCTCAACTCCTCTCTACATGAGATAAGTCAGGGAAGAATAGATCTCATGTAGGGAGGAGTTGTGGTAAATTCTAGTATCAAACTATGATAAATACTTAAAGCAATTGAAACTCACCTATTACTCCCAAAACAATAAATCCATCAAATATTTTATTCCTGGCCCCTAATTATTTAGGAGCCTCAGTGGAGGCAACAGCTCTCACCATATTAAATATTATTATCCTCTGCGTGGAACACCCCCAAACTTTTTTTCAACGACTGGAAAGTACCCATTTGTGTTGAACCTCTAGTTCTGCTGTAAAGATGAAATAGGCTGCATCCTTTGTTTCCTTTTCCAGGATGCTATCTACACTAAAATACCCCGAATGTATGCCTTGTGAGCGCACCATACAGTGGCAGAAGAATTAACACCATTATCATTATACAGAAATAAGTCCACTTCAACTAACACGAAATTAGATGAAGGAGCCCAAAGGGTGACGCTACGATACCAGCACTTCCTCTTTATACGCTCGTTCGCGTCATCACGTTCGGCCGGCCGCGAGTTGTATGTACGACCGTCGGGTGCACGTCAGTATGCTATTTACATTATGCAACATACGATTTGCGACGATCGTACGTACGATCGTCGTCCCGTATGTACGGGGCATTAGTGACATAATAATCAGCAGAGGTACTATGCTGCCACCTAATGGTGAAGTTTGAGTATTCTGGCGTTAATACAGTCAGGTCCATAAATATTGGGACATCGACACAATTCTAATTTTTTTTTGCTCTATACACCACCACAATGGATTTGAAATGAAACAAACAAGATGTGCTTTAACTGCAGACTTTCAGCTTTAATTTGAGGGTATTTACATCCAAATCAGGTGAATGGTGTAGGAATTACAACTGTTTGTATATATGCCTCACATTTTTTAAGGGGCCAAAAGTAATGGGACAGATTAACAATCATAAATCAAACTTTCACTTTTTAATACTTGGTTGCAAATCCATTGCTGTCAATTACAGCCTGAAGTCTGGAACACATAGACATCACCGGACACTGGGTTTCATCCCTGGTGATGCTCTGCCAGGCCTCTACTGCAACTGTCTTCAGTTCCTGCTTGTTCTTGGGGCATTTTCCCTTCAGTTTTGTCTTCAGAAAGTGAAATGCCTGCTCAATCGGATTCAGGTCAGGTGATTGACTTGGCCATTGCATAACATTCCACTTCTTTCCCTTGAAAAACTCTTTGGTTGCTTTTGCAGTATGCTTCGGGTCATTGTCCATCTGCACTGTGAAGTGCCGTCTAATGAGTTCTGAAGTATTTGGCTGAATATGAGCAGATGATATTGCCCGAAACATTTCAGAATTCATCCTGCTGCTTTTGTCAGCAGTCACATCATCAATAAATACAAGAGAACCAGTTCCATTGGCAGCCATACATGCCCATGCCATGACACTACCACGACCATGCTTCACTGATGAGGTGGTATGCTTTGGATCATGAGCAGTTCCTTTCCTTCTCCATACTCTTCTCTTCCCATCACTCTGGTACAAGTTGGTCTTGGTCTCATCTGTCCATAGGATGTTGTTCCAGAACTGTGAAGGCTTTTTTAGATGTTGTTTGGCAAACTCTAATCTGGCCTTCCTGTTTTTGAGGCTCACCAATGGTTTACATCTTGTGGTGAACCCTCTGTATTCCCTCTGGTTAAGTCTTCTCTTGATTGTTGACTTTGACACACATACACCTACCTCCTGGAGAGTGTTATTGATCTGGCCAACTGTTGTGAAGGGTGTTTTCTTCACCAGGGAAAGAATTCTTCGGTCATCCATCACAGTTGTTTTCCATGGTCTTCCGGGTCTTTTGGTGTTGCTGAGCTCACCGGTGTGTTCTTTCTTTTTAAGGATGTTCCAAACAGTTCATTTGGTCACACCTAATGTTTTTGCTATCTCTCTGATGGGTTTGTTTTGTTTTTTCAGCCTAATGATGGCTTGCTTCACTGATAGGGACAGCTCTCTGGATCTCATATTGAGAGTTGACAGCGACAGATTCCAAATGCAAGTAGCACACTTGAAATGAACTCCGGACCTTTTATCTGCTCCTTGTAAATGGGATAATGAGGGAATAACACACACCTGGCCATGGAACAGCTGAGCAGCCAATTGTCCTATTAATTTTGGTCCCTTAAAAAGTGGGAGGCACATATAAAAACTGTTGTAATTGCTACACCGTTCACCTAATTTGGATGTAAATACCCTCAAATTAAAGCTGAAAGTCTGAAGTTAAAGCACATCTTGTTTGTTTCATTTCAAATCCATTGTGGTGGTGTATAGAGCCAAAAATATTAGAATTGTGTCGATGTCCCAATATTTATGGACCTGACTGTATAATCCTGAGCATAGGAAGCATAAAGAGCCATTTGCGGAATATATAATAGACCACAAACTGTGTATAAAGGAAGTAACAATAAAACAGAGAACTGTGATAAAAAATGTGAGCGGCAAAGCAGATTGTGTATACAGGAACAACTAAAAAGTCGAGGGGAAATACATAAGAATCAGCTTAACAAATGGGATTTCCAAGGAAGGCTGTAAGCGAGGGTTATGGTTAAGGACAGACACTTTAGTAGTCCTTAAGCAGAATTACCAGATACAGGCTTGAGACAGAAATGAAGGACAGTTGGAAGTCTGTCATCCATGGCTATTTTGCCATCGAAGTGAGATCCTTTCTGACGAGGGACTGTCTGCAATATTCTGAGATTTTTCTGGGATTAGCTCCCACTGACGCAGGACTCCCAAACTCTTTTCAAGAGTAGTAACAGTGTAAGGCACATTATTCCTTTCTAGAAGAGTTTTGCAGGGAAACCCCAATGATAGATAGTTTTATGGTTGTGCAGCATTTTGGTGATCAGGATTAGAGTTGAGCGAACACCTGGAAGTTCGGGTTCTGCTGGTCCGTCCGAACTTCGGGACAAAGTCCGGGTCCGGGTCCGGACGGAACCCGAACGATCGCACGGACAACGAACCCCATTGAAATCAATGGGGACCCGAACTTTTAGGCACAAAAATGGCTGTAGGAAAGTCCTGGAAAGCCCCAGAGGGCTGCAAAAGGAAGTAAAATGGGGGTAAGAGTAGGGCAAGTGCCCTACAAAAAAATGGGGACAGGGAAATAACTGTAAATATTTTTAAAAAAATAAAAACATAAAAAAAGCAAAAATGGAGGTGAATGTGGATCATCTTCAAACTGTGTCTGAAAAGTATTAATTAACGGTAGAAGCCATATAACTGTTCTAAAATCATCTTCAAACTAGGGCAAGTGCCCTACAAATAAATGGGGATAGGGAAAAT
>BLSH010494579.1:226241-264044 GCA_018402905.1 Glandirana rugosa
CGAGGCTGACCTCGACAGTCAAAGAAAAACACGTTGTGTGTCCCCCAGTAAATGATATCGCGAGGGCGTTTTATCGCCGTTTTAACGGCGTTTTATTCGCCATTTTAATGGCGCTTAGCGCCATTAATGGCGCTAAGCGCCATTTATCGCGATTTGGCCATAAGTGTTATCGCGACCCGCCATTTATTGCCGGTTTTACCTTAAGTGATTTCGAGGTTCCAGTGTCTATTGAGGGTTGAGGAATGAGGTCGGGTCTGGACCTCAACACGTTTATCTTTATTACAAACCTCGTATTAGACTAGGGGATTTAACGCGATTTTATACGCCATATAACAAATTTCTATTAGACGAAAATTTGACACACTTTTGTGAATTCCATTTTGGCCGTTATTTACCGCCCAGCGCTATTGTGAATACCGGTTTAGCGCTATTTACCGCGAATCGCGGTAATTACCGCGATTCGCGGTAATTTTACCGCTTATTTTGCGGCAATTTTGCCGCTATTTTGCGGGAGCGCTATAGTAAATGACCCCCTGTGTGTTGCACAAAAAGAAACTGACAGCTCCAGTCGGAGCCCCTGTACTAACCATGCATTGGCTGACAGCACTGATCTGGAGTTGGTCAGCTGCTGGTTTTCCAGCATGCACATCTGACAGAAGCTGGCTGAACATTTTTTTTAACCAGCCAATGTCTGTACAGGGCTTTAGTCTTTCAAATTGAGAGAACATTTCAATGGGAGATTAAAAAAAAACAAACATTGTACAGAGTTACAACTTGCACCACACCTTTAAAAACTCTTGATTGGATAGAGAACAATATGAGGGACAGAGTAAGCAAATTGAAAGAGATTAGAACACGTTAGGTTGTTATTGCTACCTCTGTCCTTTTATTGCTACCTCTGCCCCCATTAGGGATATTCACTTTCTTTATTTGTCCTGCTTATTATAATCATTTAAAATGTAAATAAAAGAAAATCCCAAATTTTGGATTGTAACCCAGAAATGTAATAGAGGAGAAATCTTTCAATGAAACATTAGTTCTGGGATTTCCTCTCATTTCTTGTCTTGGCTATGGGACAGGAAGTGAAGGCAAATCTCGGAAATGGGACACAGTTGGCAAAAGTTTAACCACTTGCCAACCGTCAATCGGCAATTGACGGCGGCAAAGTGGCGCTGTAAGGCGAATCGCCGTCATATTACGCGGCCGCCAGATCGCGCACAGTGAGCGCGCGCGTGCCGTCGGAGGCGCGCCCGCGCGCTCACTGTGTCCGGGGAGGGCCAGGGAGCGGGTGCGGCGGCTTCGATTGCCGCCGGCCACCCGCGATGCCCCCCCCGGAGTGAAAGAACGGAGGTCCGTGTAAGTAAACACGGACCTCCGCTCTGTGAAGGGAGAAGGGCTGTGATCACAGCCTTCCTGTACATGAAGGCTGTGACCACTTCCCTTCCCCAGCTAGGACAGGCCCCATACAGTTAGAACACGCCCAGGGAACATACTTAACCCTTAGAGCGCCCCCTGCAGGTTAACCCCTTCACTGCCAATGCCATTTACACAGTAATCAGTGCATTTTTATAGCACTGATCGCTGTATAAATGCCAATGGTCCCAAAAAAGTGTCAAAATCGTCCGACATGTCCGCCGCAATATCGCAGTACCGCTAAAAATCGCAGATTGCCGCCATTACTAGTAAAACAAATAAAATAAATAAAAACCCCAAAAATGAATTCTCATCATTCCTAAACGCGGCCACTTTTGCGCAAACCAATCAATAAACGCCGATTGCAATTTTTTTTATCGCAAATATGAGGAAGAATATAAATCGGCCAAAAACGGTGAAAAAAAATGTTTTTTTATATTTTTTTTTTTGGATTTGTATTTTAGCAAAAAGTAAGAAATTTGGGTTTTTTTGCAAAATTGTCACTCTTCTTTTGATTATAGCGGTGATCAGAAATGACACAGCGGTGATCAAATACCACCAAAAGAAAGCTCTCTTTGTGGGAAAAAAAGTACGCAAATTTTGTTTGGGTACAACGTCGCACGGCCGCACAATTTTCAGTTAAAGCGACGCAGCGCCGAATCGCAGAAAGGGCTCCGATCCTAAAGCTGGAAATCCTTCCGGTCCTTAAGTGGTTAAAAAAAAAGCGTTATAACCCTTCCTTAAATAAAAAAAAGCTTTGCCTATATTTCTATTTTAAGATGGAGTAAACAGGCGGAATCCATCTTAGTTACCTCTACTCTGCATGTCCCTGTACTGACCCACCTCCCTGCTGAAAGTGCTGTAAGGTGCTGCAAGGTCTGATACCCCTTGGAATACTTTCATCACCATCTCTTGGAGCTGCTGATAGGGAATATTTTATAAGGGGGAAGAGGCAGTAAGGAAGAAGCTGGAAGTAGGAGAAAGTGTAGCTTTTTTGCTGACTACTGCTAGTCTTCAGGACTGCCACTGAGCTGCATGAGGAGTACCCATATGCATCTTTATACATGTTGCACCCAAAATGACTGATGGTAACAACATTCTTGAGACACTGATGACAGAGATTGCAAATGACTACAGTGTGCTTTGCATCACATGTAATGAAAAAGGCCTGCTTAACTGAGCTTTGAGGAGTGGACCAGGGGATAAAAGTGGCCTGCATCTGTGGAGCTCTGCTGCTACCCTGTGTAATAGGATGGCTGCTCCCTCCACTTCTCTGGGAGCTGCCCCTAGATTATATCATGCCTTGCTAATGTAGTGCCTTTCCCTTAATTTCCTCCTCTACTGGATCTGACACCCAGGTATGGTCATCATTAAACCCTCATCACTGGAGCAAACTTGCCAGAAAGCTGCAGGAACATCATTATCAATTGGTTCTTCCTGCCTGTTACCCATCCCTCCATGTTACTGTTGCTGTCCTTGTCTACCTCAGATGCAATTAATTGCTGATTATTCACTTGCATCAAATGGCTGATGCTGTGCTGAAATAATTCACCTGATTCTTCCTTGCTAATTTGTGGGACAATGGCAGGAGTAGCTGTGTATGTGGAAGAAAAACATGGTTGACAGGTTCCCGGGTGAGGCGAATAGTGGTGGTTTGAAGTTGGAGGAAAGGGAGAGATATAAGCGGCATGATGACTGGTTCCCATGAATGTAAGCTAAACCAAGCCCCTGAAGATGGGATATCCGCTGTTAAGTTCAGCCCAAACACCTCCCAATTCTTACTGGTCTCTTCCTGGGACTCCTTGGTCCGCCTGTATGATGTTCCTGCTAACAATATGAGGCTGAAATACCAGCATGCTGGTCCTGTCCTAGACTGTGCTTTCTATGATCCTACTCATGCTTGGAGTGGATGTTTGGATAATCAGCTAAAGATGCATGACTTGAATACGGATGCAGATAATGTAGTCGGGAACCATGACGCCCCCATTCGTTGTGTTGAGTTCTGCCCTGAGGTAAACGTTATGGTTACTGGGAGCTGGGACCAGACGGTGAAACTATGGGACCCGCAGACTCCATGCAATGCTGGAACCTTCTCTCAGCCAGATAAGGTGTATACACTGTCTGTGTCTGGGGACAGGCTAATTGTGGGCACAGCTGGCCGAAGGGTGCTGGTGTGGGATCTGAGGAACATGTGCTACATACAACAGAGGCATGAATCAAGTCTTAAGTACCAAACATCAGAGCTTTCCCCAATAAACAGGGCTACGTGCTGAGCTCCATTGAAGGAAGAGTCGCCATTGAATATTTGGACCCGAGCTTGGAAGTTCAGAAGAAGAAATACGCCTTCAAATGTCACCGGCTGAAAGAGAACAACATTGAGCAAATCTATCTGGTCAACGCAGTGTCCTTCCATAATGTACACAACACCTTTGCCACAGGTGGCTCAGACGGCTTTTTCAATATATGGAATCCTTTCAACAAAAAGTGCCCGTGCCAATTCCACCGCTACTGGACCAGCATCGCTTCCCTGGCCTTCAGCAATGACGGCCGCACTCTGGCAATTGCCGTCTCCTACATGTACGAAATGGATGACATTGAACACCCCCCTGAAGATGCTATCTTCATACGGCAAGTGACAGACGCTGAGACAAAGCCCAAGTAAGGCAGCGTGACCTGCCTTCCCTCCCCCTGCACCAAGATTTTTTATTCATTTTCCTTTGCCTCATTAATAGCGTTATTGATGGTAAAGAAAGATAAGTATGGCTGACTGTAGGGCTGGGGGGGAGATTTTATCACATCCTCCCAAGCTTTTAATATCCATCAGTTGATAGATGTCTGACAGATAAAATAATACTCAGTTGGGGGGTGTGGCCTGGACATGGCGGAGTAGAGACGCTTACTGCCCGAGCTCCTGCAGGCCGCCCGGCAAATATCACTTTCTAAGTGGCTATTAACACCCGGGATGAACACGGTTAAGCGCCGTAGAACAAAGAACTACCGGGGTACCCCTCTGAGACCTGAAATCCAGCATTACTTCACGAGACTGCAGTCCTCGGGCCACCGGAGCCACGGCTCGGCTGCACGTGGCGAGGCCCACATCATGGCGGCGGGCCCTTCCTCTCCGGCCTCCTCCATCTCAGACTGCTTCGCGGACTTGCCGGACATGTCCCGCTCACAGAGCATGGAATCGCACGGGGGATCCGGCCCTGGAGACTCGGACCTCCGGACACTTATACAGGCCTTGCCAACGAAGGCAGACATTGAGGCTCTTTTCCTCCGCTTCGAGGAAACCCACTGCAAGGACCTCCAAGAAGTACGGGCGGAGGTGCAACAACTCGCAGACCGGACGACCGCTGGAGAGACGGCCCTAGACGCCTTAGAGGCTCGGGTGTCGCAGCTGGAAGTAGCGGGAACATCCCAGGCGGTCCAGACAGTAGCCTTACGCCTACACTTGGAGGACTTGGAGGACCGGAGCTGTAGGAACAACCTGCGGCTCCGGTGCCTACCGGAGGCGACGGGCCTCGAGGACCTCCGGGATACGGTCCTAGCCATATTCAGAGGACTACTAGCACCAGCACCGCCAGCCAGCCTGGAACTAGACCGCGTTCATAGGGCCCTGGGGCCGCGACCCACAGATCCTGACAGACCAAGGGACGTGATATGCAGGGTACACCGCTATACTCATAAGGAACAGATCCTGAGAGGGGCCTGGGAGAAAGGAACGTTAGATTTTGACGGGGCAAGCATCAAGATATACTCCGACATCTCCAGGGCGACTCTCCAACGCCGTGCTATACTCAAACCACTACTGGAAAAGATCTGCCAGCTCAGCTGCACCTACAGATGGAGGTTCCCCCTTTCCCTCACAGTTCGGAAGGGCTCGTCAGCCTTTGTCCTTCATCACCCTACAGATCTGCCGGCCCTGTTCTCCTTCCTGGAGACAGACGCCATAGAAGTCCCGGATTGGCTGCAGATACTCCCTTCCAGACGCTTTGGGGTCCCCGGAGGTTCGGGGGGACTCCCACCCAGGAGACCGAGGCCCCGCCGTGGATCACGCAGCATACAACGCTCCACAGATCCAGAATCGTGAAGAGGGCTGATAACCCTCCAAAAACTGGACGTGACTTTTGTTGCCCTGCACACACTCTCCGAGGGGATCCGTACCCATGCCACCGTGACCCACCCGTCGCGGACACTTTTCCCGGAACTTTTGAAAGGAACTGACCTGCAATGGCGGGGGTTACTGGTCTACCTTCCCCTTCTACATAATCTGTCATAGGAACCGTGAGTACTGTCAAATACTGTGTTCCAACTGTTGGCCCAGGTCCATCATGGACACATACAGGAGCATTCCTTTTTGGGACCTTAACAACTGTTAGCGGTGGATTGCTCATGTCCCTTTTTCGCCCACACTCCTAGACCTTGCTAGGCCCCCGGACTACAGCTGAACGGGCCGGGGTCGGGACCCGGGGGATACGGATGGATTACCCGGGGTTTCCCCCCATCCCTTGTTTATTCTTTTATTTTATTTTATTATTTTGGGCCCCCTGTGCCTTGGGTCCGTTTGATCCCAACATCTATGGAACCACACGGGTATCCTACCTGACACGGGGTGTACAATGGGACAGCAAAAGCTCTACTTGCAGACCGCCCGCATAAGTTGGAGCTTGTTATGCTTAGTTACTGCGGGATCTGCTGATTTGTTTGTCATGTTGCACTTTTTTACATACATATACCTATAGTTCCCTGTTAATGTTATAGGACGTGGGCGGATGATGTTCTTGTCTCTCGGGGGGTGGCGCGGGGCTCCGGTCCGCGGGATTCCCCGGGGGAATGGATGGGCCTCCCTCTCGCGGGGGGGTGTCTCCGCCTGGGTCCTCGGCCTGTGGATGGCTGCCCTGACCTCCGCCTCTGGTGGGTTGGACGGGAGGTGCCCCATATATGGACCGGGGGGCGAATGTTACTTTATGCTGTTCCGAGGGGCGCGCTGGGCTCGTCCCCCTCCTTGAGGGGGGGGGCGACCTCGCCCGCTACATCAAATGCCAGTTGAATGCCTTAACCATCCTTTTGTTTTGTTATACAGGATATTTTCAATATGCCACGTATGTTACATCTATACTTTAAATGTTTATTTGCCGGGGGGCTGAGGGGGCTCCCTGCCCGCTGTTTCCTGACACCTTCCCCCCTTAGGCCTGCATTCGCTGCGGGAATTATCCTTGCAGTGAATGCACAAAAAGACGATTGTCTCTTATCTCTGGTCTTAGAGACCAGGGGAACCCTTCCCCCTCATCCTTGATCTCTTGTCTGATTTCTTTCCCCCTCTGCTTTAGATCTCCCCCTTGGGTTCTTTCCTGCTCTCTTGTTCTTCTTGTCCCCTCCCCCCTTGTTTCTCTCCCCTTTTTCCTTTCTGCTCCCTTTCTATTTCATCTCTTCTTGTTCTCTCTCTTCCGGCTGGCCCTGGGGATGGACTCTGTGACCATCCTATCCCTCAACGCTAAGGGACTTAACGTCCCAGAAAAATGCTGTATCCTCCTCCAAGACTTAAAACGTTCCCATAGTGACGTGGCCTTCATACAGGAGACCCACTTCAGAGCAGACAAACTACCATATTTACAAAATAGGTTGTTCCCCTTTGCATACCATGCATCCAATAAAGCAGCAAAGTCTAAGGGAGTTTCCATATTAATATCTAGTCGAGTACCGTGGGTACTTCAGGACATAAGGGCAGATGAGGGAGGCAGATATCTTTTTGTGAAGGGACGGTTTGGTAACACTAAGGTGACGCTAGCCATGATCTATGCACCGAACACACACCAGGATCGCTTTCTTCATAGCTCCTTGTCTGAGTTGGGAAACTTTACGGAGGGGAAACTGATACTAGGGGGCGACTTTAACCTCCCCCTGGACCCAAAGGTGGACACCTCTTCCGGACTCTCAGCGGTCCCCCCTGGAACTCGAAAACGCGTTTTACAAACCCTACATAAGCACCAACTAGTCGACGCCTGGCGCACATTCCATCCGGATGAACGTGATTACACCTTCTTTTCCACCCCCCACCAGTCGTACTCTCCTATCGACCTTTTTCTAGTCCCCCATAACCTCTTGGCGGCCATAGAGCGGGTCTCCATAGGTAACATCACATGGTCAGACCCCATTATGATTTCATATAAACTAGCGGACCCCTCCACTGCCGGGGAGTGGAGATGGCGTCTTAACGAAAGCTTACCCCAGGACCCTGAGATATTAACAGATGTAACGAGGGAACTCACATTCTACTTCCAAACCAATGACACCCCAGAGTGCAACCCCGGACTGATCTGGGAAGCACACAAGGCGGTCATACGGGGAATTCTGATCAAGCACGGTACACGCATAAAACGAGCCAGGGCAGCTAAACTGGACAATCTGTTGACCTACATAAAGGAGTTGGAAACAAGACATAAACAGTCAGTGGACAGGGATGTAGGGAAAGAATTGTCCTTCCTGAGACGCCAGGTGAGAGACTTACTCCAATTTCGGGCAAAAGCGGCACTACAGACTTGCAGGAAAATACAATATGAGTCTGGGGACAAATGTGGCAAAATACTAGCAAGGGCCCTGAAAGACCAGAAGTTGGCAACCTATATACCGCAGCTAACAGGCAAAGATGGACAAAGGGTCTCGCTACCCAAACAGATACCCCAAACATTCAGGGACTACTATTCCCTATTGTATAACTTGCCAAAAACCGCCTCGGCCCACACACAGAGGACTACCTAGCCTCGGCACATCTTCCTAGATTGGCCTCGCCTCAGAGATGGGAGCTGGAAGCTCCGATCTCATTGGAGGAAATACAGAAGACGATAAAGAACACCAAAGCAGGGAAAGCCCCGGGCCCTGATGGCCTCACTGCCCTATATTACAAGACCTTCTTAGACACGCTGAGCCCCCATATGGCCAAAACCTTCAACACCCTGGGGGATACAACCTCCTTTGTCCCAGCCACCCTTCTAGCACATATATCAGTCATACCTAAGGAGGGGAAAGACCCGCTACAATGTGGGAGTTATAGGCCTATTTCTCTACTTAACGTAGACCTGAAAGTCTTTACTAAGATACTCACCACCCGATTCCAACACCACCTCCCCGATCTTGTCCACCTAGATCAGGTGGGATTTGTCCCGACTAGGGAGGCACGGGACAATACCACTAAGGTTCTGAATCTGATGCATATGGCCAATCAAACTAAAACTCCCTGCGTATTCCTTAGTGCTGACGCCGAAAAGGCGTTTGATAGGGTTAACTGGGACTTTATGCTCAGGACCCTCCAGCACTTTGGAATCGGGGATAAAATGAGGAACTGGATCTCTGCGGTCTATACTACACCGGCGGCCTCGGTGAAGGTCAATGGGACCATCTCGGACCCGTTCCCCATTCTTAATGGGACACGTCAGGGATGCCCACTTTCACCCCTATTATATGCGCTTACATTGGAACCATTCTTGAACAAAATCTGCCAAAATGCTGATATCCAAGGTCTCCGCCTGGGCAATACCCAATTCAAGGTGTCTGCCTACGCGGACGATATGTTATTTTCCATAACGAACCCAACAATCTCCCTACCGAACCTTATGTCAGAACTGAACCAGTATGGGAATCTCTCAAACCTAAAGGTAAACTATTCCAAGTCAGAGGCGATGGGAGTAGGAATAAATGCTTCCCTACTACACAATCTAAAACTGAACTTTAACTTCAAGTGGACATCTACCGCGTTAAAATATCTCGGAACGCTAATCCCGCCTACGCTATCGGAGGTATACAGATTAAATTTCCCGCCCTTATTGCTTACTGTGCGTAACTTGTTAAACAAATGGCATCAAGGTATACATTCCTGGTTTGGTAGATGTAATATCGTCAAAATGAGCATTCTTCCCAAATTTTTATACCTATTCCAAGCTCTACCCACTCACATTCCACTGGGATACTTTAAACAAGTAACCAGTCTCTTCATCAAATTTATTTGGGCAAACAAGCGTCCTAGACTTCGAACACGTCTACTGGCCCTACCAAAACTTTATGGGGGTATTGCAATACCAGACGTTCGTAAATACCATCAGGCTGCACTCTTAACGCGGATCATAGATTGGTGTAGACATTCAGAACAGAAGTTATGGGTACAACTAGAACAACAACAATTTAGGGATATTCCACTCAGCAGGGCGGGATGGTGCCTTGGGAACCTCCCTCAATCGCTTAAAAATCACCCCATTATTGGACCCACACTCAAGACATGCCATGGTATGAGCAAGAACTCGGCGATATCTACCGTCAGATCCCCCCTATACCCTATACTGGGCAACCCAAGGTTTGCACCAGGACTGGACGGGGGCCCATTTCGGTCTTTGAGGGAGAGGGGCCACTTTCAGGTGTCCCACTTTCTAGACTCGAGTAGGTGGCCCTCGATCGAGACCCTAACCCGACAAAATGAAAGCTTTGCCCTTTGACAGGTTCATCATTTCCTCTCCAAACTGGGGCCCCCGACGGAATACTCTAGACCCCTGACACCCTTTGAGACTCACTGTATGGAGACTGGCCCAATGACACATACTCTGTCGGCAATATATGGCTTGCTAATCACGCCTCCCACCGGTTTTAGGCTCCCTGAAATAACAAAGTGGGAAAACGTACTGGGGCCTACATTTACACCTGAACAAACGGAACACATCATAAGGTTCACCCTAAAATCCTCAATCTGCACACGCATCCAAGAATGCAACTTTAAAATCCTCACTAGTTGGTATCACACACCTTCCCTGTTACATCGCCTTTTCCCAGAGACGTCCAATAGATGTTGGAGATGTGGGGAGGAGGGGGGGACGCTACTCCATATTTTTTGGAGCTGTCTGAGAGTGGAAACTTACTGGAGGGAAGTCAGAGAAATCACACAAAAATTTACAGACCGCCCGGTTCCGGCGGACCCGGCTTTCTTCCTAATACATTGCTCAGAGATCCCCAGCAAAATATAGAAAAAATCAGTGCTACGTCATTTGCTCAATGCGGCTAAATACTGCATAACAACGAATTGGAAACGAGTGGAGGCACCCACTATACAAATGTGGCTCAAGAAGATTGAGGAGATGAATAAGATGGAAGACCTTGTTCTTTCATCTCTGAATAAAAATGATCAATATAAAAAAATGGCAAGCCTGGAATATGTTTATCTACTCAGAAGAGGGCAAGTCCTTGCTAGATAGTTCACCCTAGGGTCAGCGGGGGGAGAGATGCCCTCCCACCTACTTTTCCCCCAACTCTTGCTCTCCTCTTTTTCCAATCTTACTCCATTATAAGTTCTCTTTTTTTCTTCTTTTTTTTTTTCATTCTTTCCCCTATTTCCACCCCTCTCCCTTCTTTTTCTTTTTCTTTTCCTTATTTTTCCTCTCTTTTCTTTTCTTGTTAGTTCTGTTTAGTTTGCACTATTTATGTTATATAGAAAAAAAAAAACATACAGAGAAATTTAGCACCCCAGAGACCCTCCTGCAGACGTGAGACTGGAGACAGTATATAATTTGCTTAGCTAATGTAGATATATACATGTCAGAGAATGGAACGGGAGGCTTCGGCCTCATGGTCTATTTATAGCTCTCTAATAGATGTTATCACCTGTACAGAGTTCTTTGTTTTTATGAGCTCCTGATCTGCAAATGATTGCAATGTGTTGTAACCATTCTCTGTATGCTGACTCTCTAAATAAAGAATTTGAAAAAAAAAAAATAATACTCAGTTGTTTTATACAGAAGCGTGTCGACCTCCTCTGCATTTCTTGCCCTTCATTATCGGAGGACTTCTCACTGTTGACTTTGCTTCAAATGTATTGAGGAGACGGCTGTTGGATAGTCCTTATATTGCCTTGTGTCTTGCCACTTTCTTTGTTTCTATGCCTTATTTGTACGTGAAGTTACTTTCCCTGTCACGATTGAATGTTTTTTTTTTTTTTATATTATTTAAATAAGCGTTTTCACCCAAATAATAAATACAAGTCAGGAAAAAAAAAAAAAGAAAAACATGGCACTTTTGAAGTTAACAATTACTTTATGCTACTCTGCCCCTGGGAAGTGAATGATGAAGTCTTCTTTTGCCACTACATCACCTCCTCCATGTGCTTTGGATGTGCTGTATGCACACTAGCTGAAAAGAGCATTATGATGTGCCCTGTTTCTTGATGCTACTGATGAACCAATCTCTCCATTTCCCCCCCACTTCTCCTCCTCTCACTCCCGCAGGCATTCAGTGGCTGCAAGAGGAAAATGGAGAGATTGGTTCCTCTATGCTGGTGTTTCACAATCTGTTTCCAGTCAGGGCACCCTTGAAGTATACCCCTAGGTTAATGAGGCTGCACTGCAACCACTCCATAACTGTGTCCATTGCACACAGTTGCAGCATAGTGGTGATGTATTTGGTGTGTTAAAACAGGTGGTCGGGGGGCTACAGATTGCTTCTTTACCAGCTGTCAAATGCATCTGAAAAGTGATCTGAGCATGGATCGCTTTTTAGAGGAACAACATTTTTTTGCTGGTACTATGAACAAGCGGGAAAAAAAAATAGTTCTGATTGTACACATATAGGGGGGTCAGGATTAAACGCACATACATAGAATGTGCATAAATACACGTAAACACACATGCATGCACACACACATATACTGTATATATAAGTACACATATATACTGTATAAACACACACACACACATACATGCACACACATATATAAACACGCACACACATTTAAACACATACACATATAAACACATGCACCCACACATACATGCACCCACACATACATGCACCCGTATACATGCACCCGCACATATATGCACCCACACACATTCATGCACCCACACATACATGCAGAATTGCAGATAGCATTTTAAAAATTGGCAGTACCTTATCTCTTCCTGCCAGGTACTGCAGTGTAGGGGGAGACAAAGAGCACAGCACACACTGCTTTCACTTTCAGTGTGAACAGTGTGACAAGCTTCCTGCAGCGTTGATTCGGCTGAGGAGAGCTTGATCTTAGCCGCCCCTCCTAATCTAGGCATACACTAAAATGTACACTTTATTAACACAAAAAGTTATTAAAACCACATAGTGGCTGACATTTTATACATTTTAAACAATTGTTGTACAATATATAATCCATGCTTACATCCCATATTACTTATATGTACTTTGTATTCCGAGGAAGGACAAAATTCAGGGAAAGGAAATATTATTTACCCATTCAACATAATGATACCTCTAATATGATATACTTACCTTCTTGTTCTTCATTTTCATCTTCACAGGTTTAATATATGCAGGGATAAAGGGAATGGCCACACACCAAGATCCAAACGTCCTTTTTATTGAGACATCCCAAAAGGCATCACAGGACCAGAATGCACAAAGGTAGATGCGTTTCTTGCACTTCAAGTGAGCTTAATCATTATCAAAGTAAGTGTTGATACATTGTTCTATTTATAGCCCCACCTCCATCTTCCACAGGTGTTGCGAGGCACTCAACCAAAACTTCCAATTACCATTGATGAATCGTACCAAAGAGGCACAACCCATATAGACCCTGTATATGTCTCATATATTCAATGTTGTATACATAGAAATGAAAAAAAAAACCATCAAGAAAAAACATAAACCAACTGAGTATACATGTAAATTATTTTCCAAATAAAAATATTATCAATAGACATCTCCTGATCGTATATGCAGACTAAACCTGCGCAAACATCTTACAGGGGGGGTATCAATATAGTGTCTCGCAGGGCCCCAACTCTGGGTCGTACCCTGTCCCCCAGTTTTTTCAGTAACAGTAAACCGAAGTCAGTGACATGGCTTGACTTCAAAGGGAACTTTAAATGAGGAACAACAGGATGCCCTAGCTGTAGTCATATTATAGGTGGGAACAAATTTAGTTCAACAGTGACACAGAAGGAGTATGATATTTGTTCCTTTTACAACTGCAATACCAGCTATGTAGTTTATCTATTAACATGTGATTTGTGTCACATCCAATATAGAATTGAGCGAACCCGAACTGTAAAGTTCGGGTCCGTACCGAACTTTGGGGTGCCCGTGACCCGGACCCGAACCCGGACATTTGAAAAAAAGTTTGGGTTCGGGTTCTGGGTTTGGGTATTTGGGCAGGGCAGCCAATCAACAAGCTTTTCACTGGTTTGCCCTTAGAAGCCATCACAGCCATGCCTACTAATGGCATGGCTGTGATTGGCCAGTGCATCATCTGACCCAGCCTCCATATAAGCTGGAGTCAGGTAGTGCTGCATGTCACATGCTCTCAGGCTAGTCTAGGGAGAGGATACTGCCGGCGCTGTGAGGGACAGATTGCAGATATAATATTAATAACATCTCATCAATCTGATTGTGGACTAGGTAGAGATTACTACTACTACTGCTTTGACGGACAGATTGCAGATCTCATCCTGCATTACAGAACGATCTGATTGTGGACTAGGTAGAGATTACTACTGCTTTGAGGTACAGATTGCAGATCTTATCCTGCATTACAGAACGATCTGATTGTGGACTAGGTAGAGATTACGACTACTACTGCTTTTAGGGACAGATTGCAGGTCTAATAACATCTCATCATCCTGCATTACAGAACGATCTGACTGGACTAGGTAGAATCTACTGCTTAGAGGGACAGGTTATTGTTCTAAAATCATCTCCTAGTTCTATAGGGTCAGGTTCCTGCTGTTGCTGTAAGGGACAGATTATTGTTCTAAAATCATCGCCTACTCCTATAGGGTCAGGTTCCTGCTGTTGCTGTAAGGGACAGATTATTGTTCTAAAATCATTGCCTACTCCTATAGGGTCAGGATCCTGCTGTTGCTATAAGGGGCAGATTATTGTTCTAAAATCATCGCCTACTCCTATAGGGTCAGGTTCCTGCTGTTGCTGTAAGGGACAGATTATTGTTCTATAATCATCTCCTAGTTCTAAAGGGAGAGATTCCTGCTGGCCCTGTAAGGGACAGATTATTGTTCTAAAATCATTGCCTACTCCTATAGGGTCAGGTTCCTGCTGTTGCTGTAAGGGATAGATTATTGTTCTAAAATCATTGCCTACTCCTATAGGGTCAGCTTCCTGCTGTTGCTGTAAGGGACAGATTATTGTTCTAAAATCATCGCCTACTCCTATAGGGTCAGGATCCTGCTGTTGCTATAAGGGACAGATTATTGTTCTAAAATCATCTCCTAGTTCTAAATGGAGAGTTTCCCGCTGTTGCTGTAAGGGACAGATTATTATTCTAAAATCATCGCCTACTCCTATAGGGTCAGGTTCCTGCTATTGCTGTAAGGACAGATTATTGTTCTAAAATCATCGCCTACTCCTATAGGGTCAGGTTCCTGCTGTTGCTGTAAGGGATAGATTATTGTTCTAAAATCATCGCCTACTCCTATAGGGTCAGGTTCCTGCTGTTGCTGTAAGGGACAGATTATTGTTCTAAAATCATCACCTACACTTCCACGGTCACGGCCTAGTCAACCTCTAGGCTCCTACTCCACATCCACCCCACCCCCCTTCCCATTTTTTTTTTTTATTTGATTTTAAGTTATTTTCCCTATCTACATTTTTTTGTAGGGCACTTGTCCTACTCTTACCCCCATTTTACTTCCTTTTGCAGCCCTCTAGCACTTGCCAGGACTTTTTTACAGCCATTTTTGTGCCGAAAAGTTTGGGTCCCCATTGACTTCAATGGGGTCCGGGTCAAGTTCGGTATCGAACCCAAACTTTTTCGCGAAGTTCGTCCGGACCCGCCGAACCCGAACATCCAGGTGTTCGCTCAACTCTAATCCAATATGTTGGTAGAACTACCAGACGCCTTTGTGACCGCTTCACTGAGCATGTGTATTGTGTAGTTAAAAATAAATCAACAAATGTAGCTATACACTTTAATGCGTGCCACAATGGAGATGTGACAGCCATGCGTATGCAGGTGATCGAGAAGGTGAAGGTCCCCAAAAGAGGGGGTGATGTGTTTTGATTGCTCTGCTGGAGAGAGGTCTTTTGGATTTTCCACCTCCAGATTCGCATCCCACTTGGCTTGAACTTTGAGTGGGATGTGAGACATTTTTATGAGTGATTTAGTGGTACTCTCTCTCCTGACATAGGGATATCTGGTATATGTTCCCATCATCCATTTGCACATACATGTCCGGACGGACAAGGGATGTCTTTATTTGGGTATATTCTGTTATATAGATCATGTTCATCCCAGTCGTGCCCAGATGTGTGTGCATGGATTTGGGGACACAAGTAGTAAAGCTAGGACTCTTCCCCCGGCGTTTGTGTAGTGCTTCGGGGCATGGACGCATGCCGGTGGGATTTGGACTTATACTACTGTGCCTTACATTATAGCTGGCTGGAAAACAGCAGTCTGAGTGTGTGAGTCTTCCGCTAATAGAGGTTGGATTCCACATGACAGGCTGGTCCTGATTCATATTGGCAAGTGTGGGGAGGCTGTTTCCTCCCATCAGATGTGATCTCTCCTGTTATCCTCAGCCAGTATCTCTGTCTACTGTCTAGCATCCTCACCCTCCATGAATTATATTATATTGTTGGGAGCTACCCCAAAAGCACATTGTCCCTCTTTTTTTTTGTGGAGGGGATCCTAATACCACACTGAAAACCTAGACAAATTCAAGGCTATTAAAGATTAATTACTTGCACATAACATTTTATTAAGAAGCATACATAGTAAAAAAAAAAAAAAAAAAAGATAATGGCAGGTCCCACGGTTCAATTAAGGATTTTAAAGCCATCATGGATCTGGTGACTTTTCTAGATGATAACAAACCTCAAAATTGTATTGATCAGATCAGTCTTGAAAGTCTCCTCACCAAAAGTGACATTCTAGTGAAAGATCATCTAATTTTTTTCAATAACAAAGGATCTAAAAAAATTCCCAGCCTCCAGTTTGAACCCCAATATAGCTTGTGGCATGGGGGTCTTTAGCTCTTGTGGTAGGTGCGTTTTCAGTGAGTTTGCGACAGCCAGGATCTCTGTTTGAGGGCATGGTAGCCCATGCCTGAAAATCTCACACTTCCCAGAGGGAACAATGGAAAAAATTTAAAGTGTGAGATTTTCAGGCAATTAGGGACCTAAGGGATTTATTGGATGAGAATGAAGTCCATGAGCAGACCTCACTGTCCCAGTGCCCCAGCGGGCCAGAGGGGACTGAGATTTCCGGGACCCCATTAGAACGGCTCAACCAAGATGTGCCGAGACCGCCCTCTTCTGATGGCCCCAAACTGCCCAAAAAGAAATCAGAGAAATTCCCGTCACTACAAACCAATCCCAATGTTGCGGCATTTATTACACAAGTCACAAAAGAGATAGAACAGATACAGAGTCCTAGATACCAGGAGGGTAACCTAACAAGAGATCAGAAGGAAGCCTTATATCAACTGAGTACTAACAAGGACATTATCATCAAGCCCTCAGATAAGGGGGGCAATGTAGTGTTAATGGACATACAACAATATAAAGAAATGTGTATAAAAATCTTACATAATAAAGAATGGTACAAAAAGATACCACAGGAGTTCGTAAAAAGATTTCAGGACGAATTTTGCCAACTTATTAGTCAGGTCTACTTGAAGGGTATTATCACGAAAGATACTTATGAATCCATCCTTGTTAGGAACCCATGGGTGCCAACTTTCTATGCGCTTCCAAAAACGCATAAGAGTTTGATTACACCCCCTGGTAGACCGATAGTATCGGGCATTGGATCCGATACGGAATTGGTCAGCCAACTCATTGACAACTACTTGCGTCCACATGTTACCTCCTTGCCGTCTTTTATACAAGATACCCCTGACCTTCTGAGGAGATTAGATGGTATCACTGTACCCCCTGACACTAGACTCGTTGCCATTGACATTGAGGCTCTATACAGCAGTATTTTGCACAGCAAAGGCTTAGCAGTAGTCCGTGAATTCTACGACTATAATGAATTTGTCTTGGCAGACTTAGAACATATTCTTACTTGGAACGTATTTGTTTTTGATGATTCCCACTACCTCCAGGTGCAGGGGGTTGCGATGGGGACTTGCTGTGCCCCATCGTATGCCAACCTGTACCTGGGGGGGTGGGAACATACCCTGTCCTCGGATGAGAGATATGGTACATTTTGGCCCCATGTTCTCCTCTGGCTCCAATACATAGAGGACATGTTCATGCTGTGGTCGGGGCCAGAGGAGAAACTTATGGAATTCTTAACCCTACTCAACGTGAATGATTTTAATCTCACATTCACTTCACAGTCGAGTACTACCTCTATATCCTTCCTCTATATCCAAATTATGATCGATCAAAAGGGCGGGATCACCACCACCTTATATCGTAAACCTACAGCTGGAAACACGGTGCTTCATGCACAGAGCTTCCATCCTAAGTCACTTATGAAAAGCATCCCATATTCTCAATACCTACGACTTAGACGTATATGTTCTAATGATGAACTATTTAAACATGAGGCTAATGCCCTCCAGGATAGATTGTTAGCAAGAGGTTACTTGCGAACTCTCCTACGTAAGGCCTTCAACAAAGCCTATAGACGCTCAAGAGAAGAGACCATGTTTCGTGTAAAGAGACCAACACAGATGGAGAGAGTTCACCTTATTACCCCATACACAAAACAGCATGCTAAAATTAGAGAAATCCTTCAAAAACACTGGTATCTCTTAACGAATGATAAAATACTAAACAAATATCTGAGAGACAGCCCGAAATTACATATAAGAGGGCTCAATCAGTGAGGGACAAGCTAACTAGGAGCCATTTCCAGGAGACCCAAACCATTACCGATCTGAAGGGCACTTGGAAATGTGGGTCATGATGTTTTGTAAATGTGGTGCATTTTATGTGGGCAAAACGAAATGCCAATTTTGGCGTAGAATTAAAAACCACGCCTATTATGGCCACAAGAACATACTGTCTACACCATAGGTAGATATCTGAGTCTCTATCATCACAATGATCCAGATGTTGTCCGCTTTGCTGCCTTAGAGAGAATTATACCAAGTCCTAGAGGGGGGGAATTTGATAAGATCATACTCCAACGTGAGACACGCTGGATTTACACCCTCAGGGCCACAGAGGCACCAGGACTCAATGAGGCGATGAGCTTCAAGCCCTATCTATGACATGATTGCCTTGTGGCTCATGTTCAAGCCTATAGTGTTTTTACCCCCCCTTCCTTATAAGCTATTTTCCCTCAAGCATACCCGCCCACTCTTAATATGGGATTACAGTTATATTTGATCCCCATTTTATACCATGTGTAATAAATCTTTCTTTTCCCTCTCTCTCCCCGTCATAATTCCATAAATGTATGTGGGCCCTATTATATAGGGTTCCTTTGATGTCCAGGTTGTCACTATTTCTGTTTTGTGTTTTGCTTTTAGGGCATTACATATTTCTGCCCTTCTAATTCATAGGTCTATGATCCCTGTAGTTGTTCTTGAGTGGGCCTTGTGGGTGGTCTTTTGGGGCAGACATATGCTCCTCACGTTTCCTCTGTGGAAGCGTTAGGGTGACGGGCGGGCCTTGCGATGTGCGCGCAGGGGGAGTCCTCCTTAGAATCTCTCTAGGGCACCTCCTGGCTTCACATGCCCGCCTCCCTTTACACATGATGTTGAGACGCACGCCACGCCGCGTTATCGCGTCATGTCCTATGACAGGCTAGGTGCGCTGCGTGGCTTGGGATGGTACACACACGTGACATGGTGGGGGATTATATCAGGCGTCCCGCATGGCGGTGGATGCACAAGGAAGCGGTGCGGCATTCAGGTAAAGGCGAATCCGTTTTTGATGGCTCTGTAAAGGTCGGTTGGCTGTGGCAGTACTGATGGTGTCTTTTTGCCCTCCTATAGCGGATATCTGTCTGGCTGGCTGAGTTTTCCCTATATAGGGATTCGAGATACGTTTCTTAGGAAAGATATTGACAATGTGTTTCCATCGCAAATTGTGCCCATATACACATGCTGAATGCTTTCTATTGAATCACTTGTGGTTTTGTGCCACATGCTGGATCCATCATGCTACTGGTGTGTCTTTGCAGATGACACACATGGGTTACTGTCAGGCCTCTGCATCTATAGAGACACCATGATAGATCCCTCTTGTTTTTTCTCTACTATATTTGTAGGAGTCACATAGGTACCTATATGGGGATATACATTTTTGTTTGTAGATCTGATACTTCCATTGTTTGACACCACATTGCATCCTGTGGGGATATTTTACTCCCCTTCCATCCCCGCCATCAAGCACTTTGCCAGCTTAGCGGAGGGTAAGCTAGCGCTGGTTTACTTTATGCTATCCTCGCAGTTCTATACCATACTCCTAGACATTTGTCTTTCATTACAGACAGAGCCAATTTATTGCGCTCATTACGCACTACTTTTGAATTCTACTCTGTTCTCTGGGAGTTATACAAGATATTCCATCAGAGGTATATAGTTACTCTTTTTGTCTATTGACATATAGATATGTATCTTTATCAGTACACAAAAATAAAATATATATATGTTCATATACCTAGGCCTCTTACAGTCCACACTGCTACCTGCTAGGCTCTTTGTTTGATGAATACATCCCCTGTGTCCGCCCCAATGAGCGTTCCCCAAGGCCGCACTCAGTCAATTGTAAGCACATCGATGATATTTGTATGGCATGTTTATAGCTGCACAGATAGCCTTTGGTAATGATGTGATAATTAAACATAATATCGATACATGTTTTTTTCTCTATTAAGCAATCGTAATACCCAAACCCATGCTGTGAGGAGGTCCTGAAGAAGCTTGATACAAGCGAAACGTGTCGACCTACCCCGCACATACCACGGTTTTTGGTAGTTTGTATCATTATGGATATGTTATTGTAAAGGCTGAGAGGCCTAGGATAACTGTGTGTTGATGTCCGAAGCTATTGTAATTTTATGAAGCTTTCGCTTTTTTATTAATGTATTGGAATAAACATTTGATCTTTTAATTGCATTGTGTTATCTCGTGGTGTGCCCGTAAAGTCCACCTTTTGGTTGGGGTTAATCCCCTGATTTGTTTGCAATACAATACAATGACAAGGTATTAGTACACATATAATCACTAGTCTAACATAAATGACAGATGACACAGCAGAAAGGCACTTACAGGTGATGATGTCTCAAGCCCCTTGAGAGAGAACGAACATGCTGCGTCCATACAGCATGGCAATCTAAGATGTCTGAAGTACTCCCTAAACCAAAGGTCACTTCCTGTCTAAGAAATTTACATAACTATAAATAAACTGCTACATACTTTCGCCACTAGATGGCACTGGTAAAATACACATTCAATATAAGTAACTATAACTAAATTAGCCTGTAAAGGCAGCACACCCTCCCAAGCCATTGTATGTGTGCTCTTTTTGTCTGTAATCCTCAGTACCGAACCATCTTAACAAGGAGACACATGCAAGCAGACAGGCTTAGCTGCAGACTTATTTACCCAAGTTATTGTGAATCATGTCAGATTTTAATACAAGAGGTTGCAATACACCACATCCATCTCCTTGCTCGGGTGGGGCTTCACAAACCTCACACATCTTTGCATTTTCCACAAGTTGCATTAACCCATAATTGACTTGCACACTTTCTGTACTAGCAGATTCTACTAACACATTCCCAGTAAAAGTTCCACTCTGTTCCACCAGAGTGACATTTCAGTTGTCCAGAGCAACCTCTGGATACAATACATGAAGTTTCCTGGAGATTTTCAGGGACAACTGTACTGTTCTACCACCCATTGCTATGGGCAATGGCCCGGCTTTCACCGCAGCATTACCATAACCTGGGGTTTTCCCAACAGCAGCACATTCAGCATTATAAACCTTGACAGAATTTTTACCTTTTGAGGGCCTTACAGACATTAACCACTTCCGTACCGCCGGACGTCATATGACGTCCTTGGGTTTGAGTGGTGATATCTGAATGGTGCCTGCAGCTGCAGGCACCATTCAGATACCGTTTTTTCAGAAGGCGATTCTCTGCAAGATAAAAGTGGTCTTAGCGGCGGATTCACCGCAAGATCACTTTTATCAGCGGCGGGAGAGGTGCCCCCCTCCCACCGCTTTCCGGTCATCTCCGCCGCTTACCGGACCCGCCGGCAGCGGCGGAGATGATCCGATGCTCTCCCCCCAGTGTCTGTGAGCCAACTGAGCGGCTGAAGCCGCTCACTCGGCTCCATAACACGGCCGGCAGAAATGACGTCAGAAATGACTTCTGCCCAACGGTCTTAAAGGGCCCGATTTTTTTTTTTCTTCTGTCACTTTTTTCAGATTTTTTATTTTTTTTGCATTTGAGTGTAAATATGAGATCTGAGGACTTTTTGACCCCAGATCTCATATTTAAAAGGACCTGTCATGCTTTTTTCTATTACAAGGAATGTTTACATTTCTTGTAATAGGAATAAAAGTGATCAAATTTTTTTTTTTTTTTAAAGAACAGTGTAAAAATAAAAAGTTAAAAGCAAAATAAATAATTAAAAAAAAAAAAAATTTGAAGTGCTCTGTCCCGCCGAGCTTGTGCGCAGAAGCGAACACATACGTAAGTCCCGCCCACATATGAAAACGGTGTTCAAACCACACATGTGAGGTATCGCCATGATCGTTAGAGTGAGAGCAACAATTATAGCTCTAGACCTCCTCTGTAACACAAAACTGCTAACCTGTAGAATTTTTAAATGTCGCCAATGGAGATTTTTAATTTGCAAAGTTTATCGCCGTTCCGCAAGCGGACGCAATTTTGAAGCATGACATGTTGGGTATCATTTTACTCGAGATAACATTATCTTTCACAATATGGAAAAAAATTGGCCTAACTTTACTGTTTTCTTATTTTTTAACTAAAAAAACTGAATTTATTAAAAAAAAAAGCACGTTTGTAAGACCGCTGCGCAAATACGGTGTGACATAAATTTTTTCAATGACTGCCATTTTATTCTCTAGGGTGTTAGGAACAAAAAAATATATAATGTTTGGGGGTTCTAAGTAATTTTATAGCAAAAAAAACTGTTTTTAACTGGTAAGCACTGAACCCAAAAAACAGGCTTGGTATTGAAGTGGTTAAACACACCATTATTTCCCTTTTGAGAAGCAGGCACAGGTGCAAGTTTGACTTTAACCCCTGCCTCCTCACTCTACAGAGTACTGCACAGGGAAAAGTCACTTTCAAGAGCATATTCAGTGGCCCCACTAACTGGCTTCACTCTCACATCACTATGGACAGTCTCGTAACCAGTCTTTTGCGGCATGAAATCAGCGGTTCCAGCCAACATTTCATTAAGGCAGTGGTTCTCAACTCCGGTCCTCGGGACCCCCCAACAGGCCAGGTTTGCAGGATAACTTAAATACATCACAGGTGATATCATTTGCTGCTCAGTGATTGCAGTGTTCTAGTCTGCATTTCCCCAAGGTAATACTTAAAATCTGGCCTGTTGGTGGGTCCCGGGGACCGGAGTTGAGAACCACTGCATTAAGGACAGTCTTACCCATCGCAGTAGTAGGAGTCACCATCTTCAATTGAGTATGCAGTCCTCTGTCGCACTTTCACTGGCCAGCTCTCCCTGGTGGCCACAGGATAGAAATGCAGCAGCACTTTCAAACTCCTTAGCACCCCCTGCAGGCACAACAAGTACTTCCTCACTGTTGCTAGGTGTGACTGCAAACATATTTGCGCAGGAATCTGGGCCTGCAGACAAAAACATTTCCTCTCAACATTGACTCTTGGTGTACCCCACAACCAGGGACAAGACAAGCAATCATGTCTCAATATACCACATTCCAGGCATGGGATCTGGAGACTTCCTCCAGTTGCTAAGGGAGATGGCATCCTCTCAGCTGCTCTTTGCTGGTTCTCCCAAACAACTTGACTTTTCTTTCCGGGATTCTGTTTTGCTTTACACTTGCCATAATCCTCTGTAGGTGATACCTTTGGCTTGTGATTCCTGGGACTGACATCACCGCCATTGCTAGGGGCGACCACACTCCTCTCAAGCTTCGGGTGAGCCTGTTGCTCATTCCTTCTGGAATTTTTCTTTATCCAGGAATGCAGCTTTATAGCTGTCATAGTCACCTCTGTTAGCAACCATCCTGCTGAATATTTTACTGTACTCTTCCGTAATAAGTGGCTGTACCAAATCAGCCCAGTTTCTAGGCCAGTTTGCAACTACAACCCAGAATTCAAAGTCCTCCAGATAACCCACAATAGCATCCATCGGTGACATGAAAAAGTCTGTGACACTAATTACTTCTTCGTTGCCACGGGCAACCAGTTTTGTTGGTGCAGTCTTTGCACTACCACTGTTAGGAGCAACAGCATGCATCTTGATAGCTGGTCTCCTTGCACCAGCATTGTTAGGGGCAACAGCATGCACTTCCCCTTTAAGTGAAGCAAAGAACAGTCTGCAATATTCTACGGCAGGTTCACACCCTTGCTTCATCCTCACAGACAGTCCACAACACTTTTATGCTGTCCAGCCAAAACAAAATGGAACACTGTCTTTTTAAGGCTGGTTCCTTTTCACTTACAGTTTCTCCTCACCTGCACACTGATTATGCAGTCTCCTGCAGCAAACACAGTTCATTTAATCAGCTGAACTCACTTTTTTGCAGGGATTCGGATTGTATCCAACAGCTCCGAAAATTCTGTTTGCCTGGTTGTGTTTCTGCACACAGCCAACGTGACACAAACTCACTGTAAAGCACTGTGATTTTACCGTCTTGTGCCCAATGCAATACCTCCACCACGTGTGGCATGGGGGGTCTTTAGCTCTCGTGGTAAGTGCATTTTCAGTGAGTTTGCGACAGCCAGGATCTCTGTTTGAGCGCATGGTAGCCCATGTTTATTTAAAAAAAGAAACTTCAAAATAGCACAGATCAAGAGAGTTTCCCTTGCAGGGGGTTGTCACCATCAACATGCAGAAAACATAAACTCAGCCTCCTAGCCCATAAACAATCAGTAGCCATCCTGGCTAGTCAGTAGTGCTCCTGGCTAGTAAGGATCAGTAGCTCTCCTGGCTATAAGGGTCAGTAGCTTTCCTGGCTATAAGGATCAGTAGCTCTCCTGGCTATTAAGTGATCCACTGCGGCGTGACCACAGGTCACACCTGCCTCCTCGCAGATGCCGATGCCCAGACTGCCTCCTGCAGTCTTCGACTCCTGGAGACCGCCTGTCTCCCAGTGTGTGTGACACAGAAGCCTGATCCTGACTGCTCCTATCAGGCCCCCAGTGCAATCAGTGTCCTGGCTAAAGCCAAATCCTGGACCCAGAACTGGGGATTTCATCCCACCTGAATCTCTAAGAAATCCCCGGACTCCAGATCCCAAAACGGACCTTAAAAAATGAGGAAACTGAAAAGCCAGTTTCCTCCTAAGTAAGCAAATCTTCTGGAGCCCCTCAACCTGCCAGGTTTAGAATCCTGGGCCATCCTTTTCATCTAGACCCTGGCAGGGCAACGCTCTGTCACAAGCTGCTTTCCTCAAACACACCACTCAGGAGACTGAGGCCATCTCCATGAGAAATTCCAATTGTACCGATCTAAGCACAGCTGAAAATAAAGCCCCTTTTGGGGGGAACCAGAAGTCGTGATGTCACCACGCATGTGCAACCCCAAATTGCATTGTGGGATTTGTAGCTGATGCCGATTGTTACACCATATTTTTAACCACAATAAAGAATCTTATCAACGATTTTACACATTGAGAGCCTGGTGCTTTGTTTTGTCTTTGTTCCCGGGGACCCTGAGCGGTGGAGAACTTGGGTGCAGAAGTTCGAGAGAAAACCTTGGAGCACAGCAGTGAGATTTTACCTGTACAAGCACTCTTTGATTTCTCAATTATAGAGAGTCACACATGTTCTGGTAAGCTTACATCTATACTGGGTGAAAGGACACATGTTTTTCCTCAACAAGTCAAGCTGGGACACACAGAGACCCTATATGTTGTAGTCCAGATTCACTGTATTGGTTTTGGAATTTTTACATAGACATTTTTTAAACTATAATTCACTGTGTGACCTTTTAACTGTTGCTACCATGCTTAGAAGGGTCAACAAGACAAGCCAGGCAACTATTAAATAGGGCCACAGACAGTGACACAATCCCCCCTATGTGGTCTGCAGAAGAGGAGAGACTCAGTTTGTGGAAAAGGAGGGTTGAGCTTTCTTTCCTGTCTTGCCATGGCAGCGCATATGCAATAAGTTCACTGCCGCCAGGGTGTCTCCTGCCAGTTCACTAGATATTTACAGTGGCCAATGACATCCAATAAAAGTATCCATTGGTTTTCCCCCTCTACACAGCAATCCACCACTGGTGCTATGTACTGTTATGGAAGCAGTGTTACTTTAAACAGAAGTCTAAAACAAATAGGACATTTACATTTATATTAGAAATTCCTTTGGCTCCATTATGCCAATTTACCATTTACTAATTGTTATGATATGTATCTTCCATGCGATGTTCATAAAGGAAAAGTTTATTAGAAGAAGCTATTGTAGACCCCTTGCTGAAATGTTGGTTTTCTGGTTGTAATGCAGACCTTCAATACTTTAAGCCATGAATCAGGTATGAAGATAAGGGCTTTTGTCTTTTCATAAATTTCCTGATTTTTATAGTTGTTTCAAGCCATTCAATAGGTGAGAATAGTACCTGGGCAAGTAGCATTTTTAGAAGAAGGTCAGCAGTGATATGCCCTTGGTTCATGGCTGCAGCTGCAACCTTTTAACTGGTAATGCCCTTTCTTGTAAAAGTGATCTGAACATGTAAACAGCCACCCGGTCACTTTTACAAGCAGGGGAATGGCCCCTCAACCCCACCTCAGGGCTCTCCTGTCCCACCAGGAAGCCCAGGACTGCTGTGGGCAGTCACACCTGCTTACCATAGAGAAGAAGAAGAAACTCCCATTCCCTGATTGTCTCTATGGTGTATAAAACCAGTCACTTCTAACAGTAACTGGCTAGTAAAGCAGTAGATTAAACTGATCTTGGTTTCAGAGGAGAGATCTGGGCTTTAACAGACCACATATCTCTCAGTACTGACCCCAGATCTCTCAAAGTTGATCAAAATCAATAATCAGTGTCAAAATACATTTAAACAAAATAAATATTAAAATGTAAAAAATGTAAAGCACCCGTGCTCTTGCATGAAAAAGGAAACATGCAAGTAGGTCCCGCAAACATATGTAAACGGTGATCGCACTGCACGTATGAGGTATCGGTGCAAAGGTCAGAGGAAGAGCAATAATTCTAGCACCTCTATTTGGTAACCTGTAAAGGCCTTTAAAGCATTGTCTATGGAGATTTTTAGGTACCATAGTTGGTTGCCATTCCACAGGAATAGGGGATATAAAGAATGACATGTTAGGTATGTATTTACTTGGTATAACATCATGTTGTATGTTTGACCAAAAAATTGGGTATTATATTGTGTTTGTGTGCACTAAAATTGATTAAATTGTATTTTTTCCTGAAAATTTGCATTTGATAAACTGCTGCACTAATATTGTGTGACATAAAAATTGCAACACCCACCATTTATTGTACAGGGACTTTGCTTTCAGAAAATGTGCATTGTTTGGGGGTTTTAACTAATATTCTAGCAAAAATGTAGCTTTTTACATGTATGTGAAAAATGTCAGAATTTGGATGAACTGGTTGAATAAAGTATAAGTTAAAGTAAATGTAAACCTATTCCCTATAATCTTATACATGTAATTTTAAAATCTGTTTCAATTATTTCAACTGCCTCCTAATTTTTCTTTTGCCTTGTCACACTGTCCCATACACTCAAGGTGGAGAAAACAGCAGATCATGCTGATACATCAGGCAGGCATGGCCCCCTGTTGTCCATATCAGGAATCTGATCCTGAGTAATATCATGCAGCTCATGGTCAAAACACTGAATGTAGCCAGAAAGTGGCTGAAGGAGGCTGGATTAGATGATAAGCACTGAGATGCAAAAAAGGATGAAAAAAGGTGAAAACAGCATTTTATAAATACATATATATAAATAAATGATACACTATGCTATAGCAAACTAAATGTTATTTAGTTAGGCTTCACAACTCCTTTTACTTTAAGTGACTTCTGCCACTCTCCACTGTACCCATCAATAGTGAACAGACGTTTTTTACAACCTGTCATACTAATATAAAGGATTCAAATAAAGTAAAGCTGATATATTACACCAACCAGTTTATTATATTCTGTTATTAACCAGTTTAATAGACAAAACAACAGAAAGTCTCAAAAGATCAATAATGATGTTTAAAATTCATAGCACTGCTCTTTGCTGTGCATTTTTCCTCAAGGCTGGAAAAAATGGACTGCTTACTAAGAAGCAGTGTAATGTATTTCTCCAGTCATGTACAGTGAATCAAACAGATTAACCCCTTGCCCCCCTTTAAAATGTGATTTATAACATAATTTGGCTGGGCTATTTGAAACGTCTTACTACCTGTCTTCATTTTGTTAAAAACATTTATCAACTTCAATTATGTTTCTTGATGCCTCATATCTGTCCTTGCAGCAGAAAAAGAAGCATTTTTATGAAAAAAAAAGGATTGCTACAGGTCCCTTTTCGTTTTTTTCCTCAAGGCTTCAAAAAATAGACTGAACATATTAATTTCATGTCCCTCCCCCCAAATATGATTTATAACATAATGTGACTGGGCTATTTGAAATATCATACATCTTGTTTACATCTTGTTTAAAACATTCATCAACTTCAATTATATTCCTTGATACCTAATGTCTGTCCTTGGAGCAGAACACTGGATTTTCTATAAAATAAAAAGGTCGGTTAGAGGGGGAGAAATGTAGCCTTTGTCAGGTTTTAATTGTTATCAGTGTTCCTTTTGGGGCAATGCCCTTATTTCTTGTCATGGTGACCAAAAAGTGATCACCCATCAATACTGCACCTTAAGAATAGTTTTATTACTTTATGTGTTCTCGATCCCTTCATGTCTTAGTGACTACACAGGAGGAAGGAGTTTTGGCTGGAGTTGTGCTTTATCCCCTGAAATACAGTACCACTCTAATAATTTTGCTGATCATAAGTGGCATTGGGAACTGTCAGTAATAGTGACAAAGTAGTGCAACCTCTGTATTCTCTGTGCTGTGATGTGCATCACTACTGGAAATTGCTTTGTGATGGGTTACATGCTATCGTGTACCTACCTTTGTATTTACAGTGAATAAATCCGACAATCCTTGGTTTAGTATTAGCTTTATGTGAGTGTGAACAATAAGTTATATTGTCATTTAGGTGTTGTATCCCCTTTGCATTTTGTAGGGGCATTTTTATTGGGCTTTTCTATTCTTTTATATTTTTATACTATTTTAAGTTCTTGTTTTTTTTTTTTTAATAGAGCTTTGGAAATTGTAATTGTAACTTAGGGATGGTGTTTGGGGTTTAGTGGTATAGGTATATACACTATATATTTCATTTCCATTCAGTTGTGCTACGGTGAGCAGATACTGCATCTCTAATGAATTATTCATAGAAGTAGTAACCTGCTACAGAAGGGTGCCAGATGGGCTCATTAATGCTGCAGTGCCTGCACATATATCCCAGAGTTTAGACCATAAAGGAAAAGGAACATTACAGGTTGGCCACCCTTCTAGATCTCAGATACGGGGGGGGGGATTCAGACCTCATCATGACATCACAAAAGGATCAAAAATGTTTTATTTGGAAGAGTTGCTGTGCATTAGCCTACTTTTCATCTTTCCAGAGAGTAGCAAAATACATGGACAACATGCCTCAGGTCCACAGATTGATGAAAGGAAGAGAAGCAGGGACTGTGGCTGCCCCAGTGAGGCTTTAAATTATTTCTTTTCAATGCATTGGCCAAGTCTGCAAGCTTCCAGCAGTCATAAGCAACCCCTAAACCATATGATCTAAGATTATTTGGGGTCAGGGGAGGATATGGACACCTTTATTATACCCAAGTCCCTCTCCAACTCTCTTTTGCAGGTGTTCCATATTATTGTATAGGTGCAATGTCATTAGCATTGCTTCCTGAAACACTGTATTAAGAGTTAATACTTCTATTCAATTTTTGTAATCAGAAAAATTGCAGTATTACATTTTTCTGAATCTATTGGAGCATCAGTATAGACTGAGAAGATCTTTGCAGAGAAATTGTGGTACAGCAGTGGAAACTTTAGACAAGTTTGAATATGTTGTCTTCTTAGTGAGTCTCTGACATGGAACAAGAATGAGGGTTGGGAGTTTTGGCTTTAATGCCTGCATACATGCTCCAGGTCAGTGACCAACTAATTGGTGATGCTGAAGGATAACTATGACAGACAGCTAGCATTTTAATAAGGTGATTTGGAAAAGAAAAGAAAAACATTATTTTCTAATAGGTTCCAGTCATCATGTAAATTGACCTGATAATAACATGGATGACTTTACATAACAATTTTAGCATGCTATATCATTACTGTTGATTAGAGTTGAGCGAACCCGAACTATAAAGTTCGGTTTCGTACCGGACTTTAGGGTGTCCGTATCCTGAACCCGAACCCAGACATTTGAGAAAAAGTACGGGTTCGGGGTCCGGGTATTTTTTCGCACCTGTTGAATAGCTGCAGGGCAGCCAATCAACAAGCGTTTCACTTGCTTGCCCTTAGAAGCCATCACAGCCATGCCTATTAATGGCATGGCTGTGATTGGCCAGTGCATCATGTGACCCAGCCTCTATATACGCTGGAGTCACGTAGTGCTGCATGTCACCTCTAGAGTTGAGCGAACACCTGGATGTTCGGGTGCGGCGGGTTCGGCGGAACTTCGCAGAAACGTTCGGGTTCGGTACTGAACGTTACCCGAACTTGACCCTGGACCCCGAACCCTATTGAAGTCAATGGGGGCCCGAACTTTTTGGCACAAAAATGACTGTAAAAAAGTCCTGGCACGTGCTAGAGGGCTGCAAAAGGAAGAAAAATGGGAGATGTTATTAGATCTGCAATCTGTCCCTCAAAGCAGTAGTAATCTCTACCTAGTTCAGCATCAGATCCTTCTGTAATCAGATCGTTCTGTAATGCAGGATGAGAGATCGTTCTGTAATCAGATTGTTCTATAATGCAGGATGAGATGTTATGATCTGCAATCTGTCCCTCAAAGCAGTAGTAGTAATCTCTACCTAGTTATTATCACTGCAATCTGTCCCTCACAGCAGTAGTAATAATCTCTACCTTTTTATTAGATCTGCAATCTGTCCCTCACAATCTGTCCCTCACAGCGCCGGCAGCATCCTCTCCCTACACTAACCTGAGAGCATATGACATGCAGCACTGTGACTCCAGCCTCTTATAGAGGCTGGGTCACATGATGCACTGGCCAATCACAGCCATGCCATTAGTAGGCATGGCTGTGATGGCTTCTAGGGAAAACCAGTGAAACACTTGTTGGTTGGCTGCCCTGCAAAAAATAACAGAACCCAGAACCCGAACCCGGACTTTTTCTCAAACGTTCGGGTTCGGAACACGGACACCCGAAAGTTCGGTATGGACCCGAACGTTGCAGTTCGGATTCGCTTAACTCTAGTCACCTCATCTCATACTAGTATAGGGAGAGGATGCTACTGCTGCTGTAAGGGACAGATTAGCTTTAGAAAATCTGTTAAAAACAGCGATTCATTGGTGGGTGGGTGCTAGAGGAGATTTTTGTTTGCTAGAGTACATTTTGTTTGCTAAGCAAAGTACCTCATATAAAACCTAAGCAATTTTTCTGTTTGTTGTTGCAGCCATTTTTGCAAGTGCAGTGCACTTGCAACTGCTTGTGTGTCAGGGACACTACTTTAATTTTGTTCTGTTAGTTCAGTTGGCAACATTTTGGCATATTTAAATACTGCTTTTACATTGCAGTTAGACACATTCAATTTTTTTTTTTGTGCAAAATATTACATTTGCGGCTAGCGGGGCATTTCTTGAACAAAAATAAAAAGTGCGTCTACATTGCTGGTTTAAAAAAAAAAAAAAATTCTAAATACTACATTTGCGGCCAGTGGTGCATTTCTTGCACAAAAATAAAAAGTGCGTCTACATTGCTGGTTTAAAAAAAAAATAATAATAAATAGTGCTACATAGTACATTTGCACCTTGCTGTGCATTTCTTGCACAAAATTAAAAAGTGTGTCGACATTGCTGGTTTAAAAAAAAAATAGTGCTACATAGTACATTTGCACCTTGCTGTGCGTTTCTTGCACAAAATTAAAAAGTGCATCTACATTGCTGGTTTTAAAAAAAAGAATAATAAATAGTGCTACATAGTACATTTGCACCTTGCTGTACATTTCTTGCACAAAATTAAAAAGTGCGTCGACATTGCTGGTTTAAGAAATAATATAAATGTGTGCTAAATAGTACATTTGCATCCAGAATGAGGAGAGCATCAAATAAGGGATGTGGTCGTGTTGCTGCTGGTGGTGTTGGTGAAGCTCCTGTTGAATGGAGAGGACATGGTCGATCTGTGCCAGCTACACGCACAAGTGAAACACCTTCTTCAGATGCGAGTAGCCAACAGAACCTTCAACGTTATATGGTAGGCCCGAATGCCGCTCAACGAATGGTGAGGCCAGAACAAGTACAGGCGATAGTAGATTGGGTGGCTGACAATGCCTCCAGTTCCTTCACATTCCAGTTCCAGCCTCCCACTCGGTCCCTTGCTGAAAGCTCAGAGTTGGCACCTGAAGCCCATGGCCATCTGTCTTTCACTTCAGCCCTTTGTAAATCAGCCAAGCAGTCTGAGCCCTGAGTCATGCAGCAGTCTCTTATGCTGGTAGACGCACTGCTGAGGGTATTCCCAAATGACACCGGGGGCTCAGTGGAAGCACAAGGCGAAGGCAGAGGAGGAGGAAGAGGTCACCAACGCAGCTGTGGCCAGCCAGCACCTCAGAAGGCAGGGTTAGCATGGCTGAAATGTGGAAAAGCTTTGTCAGCAGCACGCCACAACAAACAGCACCACCAGCTGATAGGCAATGTCTTAGCAGGAGGCAGCATTTCAGCAACATGTTGGAACAGTATGTGTGCATATGTCTACACGTACTGACTGATGGGTCTGCCCCATTCAACTTCTGGGTCTCCAAATTGAGCACATGGCCTGAGCTTGCCCTTTATGCCTTGGAGGTGCTGGTCTGGCCTGCAGCCAGTGTATTGTCTGAACGTGTGTTTAGCACGACATGGAAAGACCACCTTCCACTTATTCCCGCGCGCAGAGGAGATGGCCACTTGAGAGAGGAGCTCCGGCTCTACAGGGGAGAAACACGGCTCTTTCTGCAGTCTAACAACAAGCATGGGAAAAATTGGTAGACAACTACCCTTCACTAACACCCCAGCATCTCACCCGGGTAAAAATTTACCAGATCTATTCCGCTCACAGCCCAGCACATCAAGCGGTGCTGCAACGACCAAAGGAGGCCCTCACTCTCCCGTGATGGCGTGCAAGATGGTGGAGGGCACACCTAAACAAAAACCACAACTCGACCAAGAGACTATGAGGAGTCTTCTCCAACAAGTCCCGAAAATGTCGGATCTTCAGCTCATCGCCTCAGACATCAAAGGTGCCCTCACTGATGCAGTAGTGGAACTCAAAGACAAACTTCAGGGGGTATCAGACCGTTTGGAACAAGTTGAACATGCTGCAGGCCGCCACGATGCCGACATAATAGATCTACAACAACATGCAGCACAATATCACTACCAAATGATTGATCTACAGAGAAGATTGGAGGACCTCGATAATCGCGGGAGAAGGAGAAACCTGAGAATTAGGGGCATCCCTGAATCGGTAGAGCACGACCAGATACCTCTAGCTCTCCAATCCCTCTTCAACAGCCTCATAGAACGCGCTCAGGACTCGCCAATTGACTTTGAACGGGCACACAGAGCCCTCAGACCGAAAGGCAGAGAAGGGGACCCGCCACGAGACATCATATGCTGCTTCTCTGACTATAAACTCAAGGAAGAGATAGCGATTAGGGCGAGAGAGCAGGAAGAGATTTGGTTAAACGAGGCTAACGTGAAGATCTTTCAGGACCTATCCCAAATCACCCTGGGACACCAAAGAGCCCTGCGCCCTATCTTGGAAGCACTGAGAGAGCGTAGAATCATCTACAAATGGCCCTTCCCATTCGGCCTCTGCATCACACTCCAGGGCCGCTCATTCACAATGCCTACCCCGGCAGATCTCCCTCAATTCTATGAGTTCGCTAACCTCCCTGAGATTCCAGTTCCGGAGTGGTACAGGGAATTCTCCATACCGGAGACATGGAAAGACCACCTTCCACTTATTCCCGATCAGCAGACACCGAGACGCCGCCAACCCTTCACTCCATACAGAAGAGGGCGAAGAGACCGCAACTCAGCGGCTGCACTAGCAGCCCCCGAAGCTCCCGACGCGGGATAAGAAACCTGTATGCGGGCCCCCTATGGGGCAACTACATCGGCTTCAGATAAGTACACCCCATATACTGTTCTACCTCTTGACTTTGCCCCAGTTCTATATGACTTCCACACTGTTACGCCCTCACCCTCATCCCACTGCTGACTTACCCCCCATACCGCCCCACCATCGACATACCACCTCTCGGCTTCCACACTAACACCACGCACCCTGAATGGATTTACCTCACCGCCAACTGGGCGCCTTTGACTCTGCCTTTTTGCCCTACTCTCTTCTATCAAGAACCGCTGCCACTTCTAACTTACAAGGCATCCTGATCCTGACCGCTCATATGAGAGTCCTTTGCACCAGCCCGCACGAACGTTTGACACACGATGGCTACCCGGCCGCGTCCGACGATCGCCCAGTCAGCTCACCCGATCATAATCTGACGCGTCCACCAAGTACGGCAGGCCAACGACCGACCCAGATGCTACCATCCCAGAAAGACACTCCTAGGCTGGAGACCTCATCCCACGCGGATTATCAGACCTCGATTGCAATATACTGTTGGCCCTAAGGCATCGCCATGATCCTTGAACTGTGAGGTATTCTAGTACTTGGGACCCCTTATCACTCAGCTACATTAGAAACTTTGGATGGTCATTCAGGTGGATCTTCTTAGCTGGACCCAGGCAGCAAAGCTCTACTCTTCCCTTTTTTACTTCTAATATGCCTTTTATGTTTCGAGCTCTGTGTCACTTCTCTTTCCTCCACTCTGATACTCTGCCTCCCGTCTTCCCTCCCTACTTACTCCTCCTAAAACAATCCTAAACGAATATCCTTACAGGACTAAGGGCAAGATACCTGCCATCTATTATATTAATATCCACTGTCTTTCCGAAGAACTGTCCATTTGGGATACATCAAACAAGACTCATTACCTATGCTGGAAAGCCGAGACCGATGGAGGATGCACGGAGGACCGGGGACCCCTGTTTCGGTCCCTTTCCTTCGTCCGCCCTCGAGCCCACCATGGGGGGCGCTGGATGTATCTGAAACTTACCCAACGGGTTACATTACTGTTCAATATTGTCTATATCTCAGCCTAGATATAAGTTATAGTAGTTGTCTAAGGCGACTGTTTTGATAATGTTGTGAAGTTACACCATAGTTTCTCCCCTCTAGGAGAGCCACCTCTCCACCCCCGCGCCAGACCGGGTACCCCATCATCAGCCCGGTTCACCCGGACTGTCCTTAGAGAGGACCCCCCCAAAATAGTGGGTCGAGAACTTTCTTCTTGCAACCCACTATGTCCTCTCTGATCCGAACAAACCCATATTGTAATTACCCGAACGCATACCTTATACTTCATTTGAATCCCCCCCTTCATATACCTACCTGACCCCCCCATCTACCCCTTTCTACCTACCCCCCCTGCAAAGCCCACATACCAGCTCCACACAAATCATGATCGCCAAAATGCCTAACCATCTTACGCTTAAAGTGCTATCCCTAAACGTCAGGGGCCTAAATGCACCTGAAAAAAGATCTGCGACCTTGAGAGAACTCCACAAACAGAAAACCCAAATTGCTTTCCTACAGGAAACGCACTTCAGAGGGCCATAAATCCCTAAACTCAATGACAAAAACTATCCTATATCGTACCGCGCTTCCTCTACCAAGGCCAAATCGAAGGGGGTTTGTGATTCTGTTGGAGCGCAACCTACCATTCACACTTAAAGCACAGAAAAAGGACCCAGAGGGCAGATTTCTCTTTCTCAAGGGCCTGCTCAATAACAAACCGGTCACTCTGGCGAACATATATGCCCCAAACACTCGCCAAGTCCCCTTTATTAAAAGTGTCTTTGACCACCTGATCCGGTTCCACGAGGGCATGGTCATCCTTGGGGGAGTTATCAACGCTCCACTCCAACCCCACCTAGACTCTTCCTCAGGTTCCTCAGCACTCCCCTACCGAGCCCTGAGACAACTTCAACTCAACACACTCACATTCCATGACACCTGGAGAACCCTGCACCCAGATGTTAAAGACTATACCTTTTTCTCCCCTCCACACCAAAAATATTCTAGACTAGACTACCTTTTCCTCACTCAAAACGATCTCCAATACTTACATAAAGCGACCATTGAACCAATGTATTTATCCGACCACCATCCCATTACAATCACGTTAAGAATACCAACCCATGAAAATAGAGAAAAAACTTGGAGACTGAACCCCTTTTTTTTTTTTTATATATAATTTTTATTGGATTTTTCCAAACAGTTACAAACTTAAAGCCAAGAATCATTACAAGAAAATACAGATATAATCCTGTGTAGGAGGGGGGGAAGAGTATGGGAAGGTAGGGGGGAGTGGGGAGGGGATGGAAGGTGAGGGGTAACCCGGGAATAGGGAGGGAGAAAGGAAGAGGGGAAGGAGGGGGGAGGGAGAGAGGGAGGGGGGGAGGAGGGGAGGGGTGGAGGGCAAGGGGTGCCACCTGCAAAGAAATACACATTTTCGTTAATAAACAAAGTATATAGCATATGTAAGGGGGGAATATACCTAGAGACAGGTATGGGTGAATCAAGTTCAATCTTTAAGTCTATAGTGGGTATCTAACCCCCGAATGGTCTCCTAGGCAGAAGGACAGACCAGTAGTTTGAGGGAGGCGAAATTGGGAGAGAGCGCCTAGTAGAACTTTTCTAAGACCTAAGTTGGGTGAGAGGGGGGGGAAGACCCTGCAACAAGTTATGATCTGGTAATGCTACCAATGTGAACTGGTAAAAGAAAGGTGTGGGGTTTGAGTCCTGGTGCCAAGATCAAATGAGTGTTGAAGCGTCGTTTTCAGGTAGGGGAAGCAAAGGGGGTCTCCTTCAAAGGATCCGTGTGTTTAGGATCTAGTGGCAGCGTGTCCTCTGGTAAAAGTTTCCTGAAAGGGCCCCATTTGTTGTTGAGGTCAGCATGGCTAGCCGGATACAGGGTGAGATTCAAGGTGTCCTTATGCATGAGACTGATTAGGTCCGTTTTGACCATATCCAAAGTGGGAGGTGCAGAGAAAATCCATTGTTTCAGTATGGCTCTCCTGGTTGCCATGAAGCATGTGGTAATCCAAGCTTTGTGTGCCCTTAGTATCTGGCGAGTTGTATTCCGATGTGGGGTGTGGGAGTCTTCCATTAGGCCAAAGAGCAGTAGAGTTGGATCATCAGAGGGTGGGAGGCCCGTGACTTTATGTACTAAAGCTTGAGAACTTTCCCACAGAGATTTTATATAAAGGCAGTCCCATAGTCTGTGTTTTAGAGTGGGTTTGTGCAGGTCACACCAGGGACAAGAATAGGGTTTCGGCAAGGTAGGTGCAGTGGTGAATGGGGCGTAGGCTCTGTGCAGGATTTTTAGCTGTTGCTCCCTCCAAAACTCATCGGTGATATGTTTCCTGATAGAGATGTACCCCAGCAGAGGGGTATTGTCACCGCTCGGGAAGTTGAAGTCCTTTGACCAGGCCGAACCTGGGCTGAGGTGGAGTGAGTCAGTTGTGTTTTGGGAGAAGGCTTTGTATACGTCTGAGATCTTATAATGGCCCCTGTCGAGCAGGTCATCAATGAAGGAGTGTTTGAATCTGTTGCGCTTCTCAGAGTGTAGAGATATGGCGAAACTTATGGCTTGTTGAGCATGGATGAAGTGATGCGGGGGGATGTTGTATTTGGTTCTCAGAACCTCAAAGGGGTGTGCCTTTCCAGTATCCTGATCAAATAATTGTGCCCATTTAGTAAGCCCATGGGAAGCCCAGGTGGAGAAAGCCGCATATTGTTTATGCAAATTGAAGAGGGGGTGTCCCATAATGGGAAGATGTGGAGATATAGAGTATGGTAGGTGTAGAGCCTTTCTGGCTTCTCGCCAGGCTATGAC
>BLSH010494579.1:264204-278789 GCA_018402905.1 Glandirana rugosa
TGTGTCAGGCGGAAGGTCTATCGGTTTTTAGTATAGGAGAATAAGGGGGGGTAGTTCAGTTGATACACTGAGGCTGGAGTTTTACCAATTTTGATTCCTAAGTATGTGATATGATTTTTGGCTATCTGGAAGGCGGACTGTGTCGCCTAGTGGGGGGTTCTAGATTGGAAGAGTGGCAGTACCTCACTTTTCCCGAAATTGATCCTGAGACCCGCACAGCTCCTGAACTGTGTGAAAATATCCTGGATATGGGGAATGTCTGTTTGGGGGGACGAGGAAAAAATGAGAATGTCATCCGCAAATAGTGCGGACCGTATTTCTTGCTCTCCTATCATCACCCCGTGTATGTTGGAGTTGAACAAGATATACCGAGATAAGGGCTCAATGGCCAGGTTGAATAGGAGGGGAGAGAGGGGGCACCCCTGGCGCGTGCCCTTGTGTAGCATGATTTTGTTGGAAACTAAGCCCGCAGCCACCACATTTGCGTATGGCGCTTTGTACATGGCGGAAATTAAGTGGGCGAATGGGCCCGTTATACCCACCCTCTGTAGGACCAGTCCCAACCAGCGGAAACTGATATTGTCAAATGCTTTTTCTGCATAAAGGGTGACAATAACAGAATCCCTGGCCGGACCCGTCCTGGCCGCCTCCAGTACGGCCAATACCTTACGGATGTTGGAGGCTGCTGATCTCCCCACCGTGAATCCTGCTTGGGCAGGGTGTAGCAGAGCGGGCATGAGATTTGCCAGCCTTTTGGCCATAACCTTAGATAGGAGTTTGGAATCAAGATTAAGTAGGGAGATAGGTCTGTAGGAACCCGGGTTTAGAGGATCCTTGTTCTTTTTGGGAATCAGCTTTATATATGCTTGGAATGCCGTGGGCAGATACGGGCCTCCATCTAAAATGCTCTGATAGAGGGAAACCAACGTGGGTGAGATGAGGTCCTTAGTAAGTTTGTAGAATTCAGACGTAAACCCATCGGGGCCGGGGGCTTTGTTGGGGGCAATTGAGGAGATCGCTTGAATGACTTCTGATGTTGTTATAGGAGCATTAAGGGCCGTCAGGCCTGCAGGATCAATTGAGGGAAGGTTTATCTTATCTAGGAAAGAGGTCGCCAATGATTCGTCTATGGGGTCATCGCAGTAGAGGTTAGAATAAAAATCCTCTAGCACAGAGATCACGTCTCTGGAGTCTGTGACCGTCGTGCCGTCTGAACGTTTTAAAGCTGATATGTAAGTGGGGGTGTAAGGGCCCCTACAGAGCTGGGCTAAGAGTTTACCCGGTTTATTGCCGAATTTATGGTATTGGAGTTGGGAGCGTGAGTAGTAGTAGAGTTTGCGCGTACCAGCCCATTTATCAAAGGCAGATTTTGCTTCTATCCAATTTTTCCTATTGTTAGGGGAATTGAGTTTATTAAGCGCGATTTGAGCCTCCCGCAGGGCAGCACTGGCCCTCTCGTATTGCTGGGTAGATTTTTTTTTATGGGTTGCTGTGAATGCTAAAATTTTACCTCGTAGGACTGCTTTTGCAGTTTCCCAAAATAATGTAGGGTTCCCCTCATGTTCCGAGTTAGTTTCTTGGAACTCTGCCCAAGATTTGTCAATCACCTCTAACAATTCATTGTTGCCTGCTAAATGCACTGGGAAGCGCCACATTTTGGGTGAGTTGGGCGTCTCTGAGATTGCCAGCTGGAGGGCGATTGGGGCATGGTCAGAGATAGCCATATCTAAAATTTCTGGGTTTAAGGATAATGGAAGCATGAGTGGATTACAAAACAAATAATCAATCCGCGATAAACTCTGGTGCGGGGAAGAGAAGAAAGTGAATTCCCTCTCTATTGGATTGTTCAGCCTCCAAATATCAGTAAGCTGGGTGGCTTCTGCAAATTGGGCAAGAGATGAGGGAGAACCAGAGGGTTCTTGTTTTGACTTGGGTAGGGGTCGGGCCCTGTCTTCCTGGATGGACATGACTGAGTTGAAGTCTCCCCCTACCAACCCCTTTTTAATATCGAACCCCACACACAAATCCCTACTGGAGGCGAATCTAAAAAAATACTTTGAACTCAATTCGACCCCTGACGTGTCACACATCAATATGTGGCTAGCCCACAAATGTGTCATTAGGGGCTCTTGCATAGCACTCTCCGCATGACTCAAAAAAGCAAGACAAGCACAGATTGAAATACTCACCAACAAAATTCGAACACTGGAAGCTCTCCACAAATGCTCTTAGGCTCGTAAGGCCTATGAGGAGCTGACACAAGCCAGAAGAGATCTCCTGGAGGAACTGGGAAAGCAAACCAGGAGGAAATTCCTCCTATCCTCCAAGCTATTCTATGAACAAGCTAATAAAAACGGGAAATTCCTAGCGAGATATCTCCAAGGACAAAAAACGCCACCAACATATCACATATGCGCGCTCAGGGCGACCGCAAAGTACACAAAACTGACGAAATTGCCAAAATTTTTGTGTAATATTATTCCAAACTTTATAACATCCCCAATACACTTCAATCAAAATCGATGCCCAACTACCGCACACAGAAGATTCAGGCCTACCTCGCAAACGCCAACACCCCCAAACTAACCCCTGAGGAAGCCAAGTCCTTAGAAACACCTATAATCCCGACCAAATTTATACAAGCCACCCAAAACTTGAAACCAGGAAAGAGCCCCGGGCCAGATGGCCTTCCAAATCTCTACTACAAAACATTTTCCACTTTTCTAGCCCCCTACTTCGCTAAAAACTTCAACACTTTGGCCAAAGAAACCAATCCGCCCAGAGACCTACTACAAGCCCACATCACAGTGATACCCAAACCAGGAAAGGACCCTTCCCACCCCAGTAACTACCGACCCATATCGCTCCTTAATACGGACATAAAAATCTATGTGAAAATCCTGACCTCTAGAATCCTCCCCTTGATACCGAATTTGATCTCACCGGACCAGGTGGGCTTTGTCCCTGGTAGGGAGGCCCGGGACAACACTATCAAGGCAATCAATATTAATCACTGGCTCCACAAAGCAGGTCTGGAGGGCTTTCTGTTGTCCACCGACATGGAGAAGGCCTTCGACAGGGTAGCATGGGACTTTTTGAAGGAAGTCCTTTGACACATAGGCCTGGGGGAGTTCATGGTAGCTAGCATCTTGAGCCTTTACTCCAAACCTTGGGCAAGAGTGAGAGTGGATGGATGCCTGTCGGAGGCCTTCTCCATAAGAAATGGAACCAGACAGGGATGCCCTCTATCCCCCTTAATATTCATACTTACCTTAGAACCCCTCTTAGCGAACATTCGAAACAACCCCCGACATAGCGGGAGTAGAAATAGCCAATAGAACAATCAAACTAGCCGCCTTCGCGGATGACATACTATTGTTCCTCACTAAACCCCTGATAACAATTCCCAATCTACTCAAGGAATTCCAACTATTCGGAGAACTATCCAATTTTAAAATCAACTACACCAAATCACAAGCCCTAAATATATCACTACCCGACAACACATTGCACACCATCAAAGGACTCTCCCCTTTCTTCTAGCACTCATCAGCAATTCTTTACTTGGGAATTAACCTACCAGCCAACCTTGACTGCCTATACCAACTCAATTTCCTTCCCTTCCTCCAGGGATGCTCAGATGACCTGGTGAAATGGAACAGACTAAACCTATCCTGGTTTGGAAGGGCGGCTACTTTAAAAATGATCACTCTCCCCAGATTCCTTTACTTGGCACAAGCAATCCCAATAACCCTTCCCAAAGCCTTTTTCCAATCCCTCAAGACCAAATTCAGTACTTACTTATGGAGGGGACACAGCTCCAGGATTAGTATTCATAGACTGGAAGCCCCAAAAACTAAAGGAGGCATCGGCCTCCCAAACTTCCATCAATATCACGAGGCAGTCCTACTCACAAAAGCAGTGGACTGGCACATACATGGAAACCAAAAAGACTGGGTCAATCTTGAATCCATAATTTTAGGAGCCCCCCCTCAGCTCATAACATGGATACCATTTAAAAACAAAGACCACCCAGCCAGAAACCACCCACTGGTATTTCCTCCAATCAAGGCCCTGCAGAGCATAGCCTCAAATACAAAGTTAACTTCTATCCCGGGCCCTATGACCCCTCTCCGTTTCAACCCTGAATTCCCTCCAGGCCTTGCTAAAGATTTTGCCTCACTCCCACCCAACTCCAATCCGAGAGCAACTCACTTTTTTCACAAGGGCAAATTTTGCCCACCTGACGAAATACCGAATCTACAAAACCTCCCCCCAATACCACCTTGGCCTTCTATGCAGATTAAACACTTCCTGAACAACACGTCTAATAAATCAGCCTTCTCTAGAACCAGAACCCCTTTCGAGAACCTATGCCTTGGTCAATCACAGCGCCATCTTATAGCAACAATTTACTCCTTACTAACCCTAGAGAAACCGAACCAAATAACACACTTGAGGAGAGCATGGGAATCACCTGGAGATGGCGGCCTCTCAGAAGAACAATGGGAGCGAGCGTGCGACACCGCCCTAAGGGGTTCTTTAGATGTTGCTATGCAAGAGCATAATTACAAAGTTCTCACCCATTGGTACAGAACACCCACACTCCTACATAAAATCTTTCCAGCAATATCAGACCAATGCTGGAGATGCAGAGCCCACTCAGGCTCAATGATGCACATATGGTGGGAATGCCTGGCCATTATCCCTTTTTGGAGCAAGGTGCACGAGATCACCCAGAAAGTAACATCGTATCCAATCGATTTCTCACACCATCAACACCTTCTTCATCACTCTAGCTTAATGGGGCCTACATATAAAAAATCCCTAGCTATGCATTTGATAAATGCCACCAGATCGTGCATCCCCCCCCCCTCTGGAGACAAACTACACCACCCTCCATTGCCAACTGGGCGCTCAGAATTAATAAGATCCCTGATATAGAAGAGCTGATAGCCATCTCATCCGAAAAAATACAAAAGATCCACAAAACATGGCTAAGCTGGATCGACTTTAAGTCATCTCAATACTACAAAGACCTTGCAGTATGAATATTCCCACCCCAGACTTACCATATGCTCACCATAACTCCAACCCTACCAAACTCCAGGTCTGAACCCCACCACACGACGAGTCTGAGTGTTTAGCCCCTTTCCTAGATGACCCTCCATCCACACTCCCCACCACCCCCCCCATCCCGTCTCCCCCACCCCCATTTTCAATAACTAAGCCCATATCAACACATAACTATGAACATGGTTGACTCCCTCTAATGAGACTAAAATTCACCTCCTTTTGGAATGTTATAATTTTCAATATGTAAGAGCAAAACTATGATGATTTGCCTTTCTCAATCTCTGTACACTGAAATGTGTTGATCTTTGTTTTGTTACTTCTCTTTTCCCTAATAAAATCTTGTGGAATTAAAATGAACCTAGCATGGATCCCACAAGACTTGTCTGTACCTTGTGCAGAATAGACATTTATACCGGCCTCACACAGCCATTGGTATGCTTAAGTAAACTTTTTTTTTTTTTTTTATAGAACATAAGTCTTTATTGGAATTTGTAACAGGAGAATCATGTCCAAGCTCCATTCACTAAGTGTATTGTAGCCGCATAGAGCCTTATTAGTGTTATAAAATCAATGATTTTATAACACTAATATGGCTCTATGCGGCTGCAATACACTTAGTGATAGTGAATGGAGCTTGGACATGATTTTATAACACTAATAAGGCTCTATGTGGCTACAATTGTAGCCGCATAGAGCCATATTAGTGTTATAAAATCATGTCCAAGCTCCATTCACTAAGTGTATTGTAGCCGCATAGAGCCATATTAGTGTTATAAAATCATCTGCAAGCTCCATTCACTATGCGGCTACAATACACTTAGTGAATGGAGCTTGGACATGATTTTATAACACTAATATGGTTCTATGCGGCTACAATACACTTAGTGAATGGAGCTTGGACATGTTTTTATAACACTAATATGGCTCTATGCGGCTACAATACACTTAGTGAATGGAGCTTGGACATGATTTTATAACACTAATATGGCTCTATGCGGCTACAATACACGTAGTGAATGGAGCTTGGACATGATTTTACAGCACTGATATGGCTCTATGCGGCTAGAATACACTTAGTGAATGGAGCTTGCAGATGATTTTAGAACAATAATCTTTCCCTTAAAGCAACAGCTGGAAACTTTCCGTGTACAACTTGGAGATGATTTCTTGCACAAAAATAAAAAAAACAGTGCTGGCTACCTCCTCCACCGCCACTTTCACCACCTCCTCAACCACCAACTCCACATCCACCTCCATTTTTGATTTTTTTTATGTGATTTTAGTTTAAAAATTATTTTAAGTTATTTCCCTATCCCCATTTCTTTGTAGGGCACTTGTCCAACTCTTACCCCCATTTTCCTTCCTTTTGCAGACCTCCAGGACTTGCCAGTACTTTGTTACAGCCATTTTTGTGCCTAAAAGTTCGGGTCCCCATTGATTTCAATGGGGTTCGGGGTCCGGGTCAAAGTTCGGGTCAAGTCTGGACCCGAACCCGGACTTTGTCCCGAAGTTCGGCCGAACCCGCAGAACCCGGACTTCCAGAGGTTTGATCAACTCTACTGGTAATCTTTCTTCACTCTATTAAAAAAATAATTTCTCATCAATTCCTATTCTCCTGACCCCTTGACAGTTTTATACTGTCTTCAACGCACCTAAAACAAAAAAAAAGGATTTTTGGTTGAAGTTGGGATTTACATTTTGGTAACTGATCATTTATGACCCTGTAATTGGACAAGAACATCTAAAGTTAAATTAAAACCTGAATTATGTTCATCCATGTAAAGACTAGTAAACTCTTACCTCCCCCAAAGTTTTTAAATACTTATCTCACATGCTGCCTGCTGAAGAGAAAATTTATATTACAAATACTAGTAATTAAAATGTATCTTTAATGTATCATGTTAGGATTATTACCTTTATGGTTACTCAAAAGAGCGCTTAACTTAACTGTATTGTCAAACGACAACAAATACTGTATTGTATACAGTATGATGAGGGCAAGAAATACTGGATGGGTCCGTGGGTCTTGATGCATTTTGCTGTAAATTAGCTCAATCAGGAGACCCTATTATGTATCTTTATTAATTTATTTTAATTCTGATTCATTATATACATTTTTTTAACGTGGATTTTTTGCAAATAAAGTCTCTATATTTTTGTGAATAAAGGCTTTTGATTTACGGTTCATGAGATCTAAACAACTTTTTGTGAACTTCATATTGCTGTGTACACCCCACTGGGCCTCTTCATTCTCAGTCTCACTAGGAGCACTCTGGTTGAACAAGTGCAGCACTATACACATATCACGTTGGTTATGGATTTGTGAGTACACAGCTACAAGGTGCTTCTTAATTTGGATGTTGATTGTATACCCTATATACTAATTGTGGTCCACTTTTCACAATAATAGTGTCTTCTAATGAAGCTAATTTATGGCAAATTTGCATTAAGACCCATAACCCTATCTTGTATTTCTTGTCCTCATCATATATGATATAATTTGTTTATGTGTATGATGATATACAGTATGTGTTGTCATTGGGCAATACAGGTTAAGCGCTCCTCTAAGTGACCATAAATGTAGTAATCGTAGCATCCTGAATTCAATATGTGTTTTTAGGATACAATTTAATTACTGGTTTTTGTAATACATTTTATTTATTTTATGGTGGTTGTGTACTTACCTTTTTCTCAGGGTTAATAATAACACCTAAAAGTCCTTTGATCACGGGTCCATTTCCCTCATATTTATTTTGGATGTGGTATCAATACAGCCAAACTATATCCCTTGATGTTAAATGAACTCTGTTTAGAAACTGACACTTCTCGGGGGTAGGGGGTTATCACCTGGTTCCCCTGCTGTGCTCAATGGTTTCCCTTGCTGAATCCCATGTTCCTACATGATACAGTACAGGACATAGTCGTAAGGCAGGGGTTGGTGGGATGACCCACTAAGAACCACATATCCAGAAGTGTTGGTTTCTGATTCTCCTGATTAGAAAACTTATTCAGGGCCACGGGCAGTGAGAGAAGCATTATTGTACTGTCTTCTTTATAGAGAGGACTTAAATCATGATTTGATTCAGGAGACTAAATTGCTTTAATCACTTGACAACCGGACAAATTCCAGCACTCCTCTCCTATATGTAAAAATCATACTTTTGTTTGCTAGAAAATTGTTCAGAATCCCCAAACATTTTATATATATATATATATATATCTAGGAGGGCGTGGCTTGGCGCGGCGGGCGGGAAGACGTGCTGAGAGAGAGCTCCGCTTGCTGGACTGAAACATCCATCTCCATCCGAGCTTCGTGGGGCGCATCCACAGGTAAAAAGACCCCAGGGTGCCAGCACAGAACCAGGGCCACCCAACGAGCCCACTCAGGGTGAAATTTTCTACTTTTTTCCGCCGAGGCCTAGGCCCCGAGCGGATCCCCGGGCTAAATTTCCGGATCGCGGGATGCGGCCCGCTCCGTTCGGCGGTGCACCTCCTCCTTTACAGCCAGCTAGCCCTGCCCACACACCCAGAGACAGTGAGCCCCTCTTGGGCTAGAAAAGGAGACTGGGGTGTGTATATTTTAAAAGTCTCCGTTGAAGCTAGTCGGCCGCAAAGACTGTGATTCCTACTGTCCTGTTACATAGGCGGCCATACTTAGGACACATCTATACAACTCTCAGAACATCTACATTAGAGGACAAGTTCCAAATTCTCAAGGCTCACTTAAAAGACACTGTTCTGGCAAGGAAGGCAAAAGGTGACAAATACCTATAGTGCACAATTGCTTTGCTCTCTCACAGTCATTCCCTAATCCTCAGAAAGCCCTGCCTACCATCTTCCAGACTCTTTGCTTACCATCAACAGAGCAACAATCACGGTTTCTTTGCCTGAGCCTGACAAAACCACCACCCCAGAACAACTTGCCAACCCAGAGCCTCCAGCGAATTCCACTATAGCGAAACCTCCACTATGACAGGCTGATCAAAGAGCATTAGCCCGGGGGGTCGCTCCGCAGAACTACATAGAGACATTGCCACTTTTACTATTTCTTATCAGAGATACCACATTATGGGTACAGCATCCCGCTCATCCTCAGCTACAAGATCACGATCCCCTCGTGACTCTACAGGGTCTTTAAGCCAAAGCATTCCAGAGAAACAGCCCACCCTCTACCCAAGGAACCCCGGGAAACACATCACACCCGAACCCACAGGTGCCGCAAAACGCAGAGGTCACCCTCACCCCACAACAACCAAGTCTAAATGACCTCAGGTCGGTAGCGGCTGACATAAAAGAAACGCTAACTGCAGCTATATCTGAGTTAAGAGTAGACATACACACCATCGCCAACCGGCTGACAGAGGTAGAGAAAAAAACTACTCAACAATCCCAGGTTATCCAACAAACATCACAGGTGGTAGAAATCCACACCCAACAACTTAGAGACCTACGCCGCCACCTGGAGGATCTTGATAATAGAGGACGCCGCCACAACCTAAGGCTAAGAGGGCTACCTGAATCTATTGACCATGACCAACTGCAAACAGTGGTGTCAACAATCTTCAATGAACTGCTTGACAGACCACCTGACACCCCGATAGCAATGGAACGTATACATAGAGCACTACGGCCCAAGGGTGGAGATGCTGACCCACCAAGAGACATTATCTGCCACATTATCGACTTCAAACTAAAAGAAGACATTCTAAGAAAAGCATGCAATAAAACCCGTCTACTATTTCACGGAAAAGAAATTAATCTATTCCAAGATCTTTCCAAAATCACCTTACAGCATCGCAGAGCTCTGCGACCCATCTTAGCAGCACTCCAAGAGCGACAGATCCCTTACCGCTGGAAGTTCCCCTTCACACTCTCAGCATCATACCAAGGTAGACACGCACTTCTACGAGTCCCAGAAGACCTACCATCCTTTTTTGATACTCTAGCTCTACACCCAATTGAAGTCCCAGACTGGTTTGCAGAGTTCCAGACTCCCAAGAGACATCACATACCATCACCGATGGATTCACAGGACCAGGGCTCTCGAAGACGACGTTCACCTTCCGAACAGAGATCCAACCGGAGGGGAAGTGGCTTCCAATATGCTCCCAGCCCTACGAAAGCCCCCCATAACAGGAGAGCCCGAAGGGACTAAGGGAAACGCTGAACGCAGCCTTGTTATCTGACGAACGAAAATTAATCTAAGCGCTTCCAAAGGGACTTTCCAAAAGATGCCTCTAACGATAAGTATACAAATTGATAGAAGGTAACTCTGGTTGATTGCTTTATAACACGCTTTCTCACACGTACCTCAGCCAGTCCGTCCTCCGGGAGGGGAAGGCTGAGATACCACACCATAGTTAATAGTGATCACCTGGGTCTACTGATCACACATTGAAATAGTGTGCGAACTACTGACAGGTTTTCTATATATCACTGTTTGAATGTTATATTTTGGTTACACTCAATTTATTTACCGCAGACGGTAGAGCATGAATCCCTGTAAAAGGCGCCCCCACCACATCCTGCAGCTCCCCACCCACTATATTATACCACTTGATCAATACTAATGTCTCCAACTCTTTACGACGTGAGCACACTACTTAACACCTGCATTAATCACCCCCCCCATCTCCAAACTATATACGACAAGCATTGTCTCCCCCTACACCCCACATTGTGACCTGGCGACCCCCCACGGGTACTCATGCTCAACTGGAAAGCCCATTGTGATTTTATGTAATACACACATACCTCACAGTTCCTCACAATAACGCATCCTACACTGAGACCTCAACAATCCTAAAACCAAATCCTACACACTATAACGAACAATAACCCTCCCCCACGCTTTCTCCAACCTCCCCTAGTGGAGATATCAATTTCTATATCTGGATTTATACCCCCATAATACGTGCAAACCACTATACCCGGTCGGATACCCTCTACAGGGACAATACATATCGGATCAGGGCTACAACACCCCCCTGACCCCCCGACCTTACTCGTTACGACCCGAAATTCAGGGCCAACTCGAAAATATACATTATTACCTTACACCATAGCTCCTGCTAACAAGTGACATCTGACAGAATACCAGTAAAAGGCACTTCAGCCTACCCCAACGCCGATAGGATAATACAACCGAATATTCCACCTCAAATACCGAAATCTCAAGTGGCACCGCATACGTGCTGCACGGCAGAACTATTATCCAGCTGACAAAACATGACATCACTAAAAATTCTCTCACTTAACACCAAGGGACTCAATATTCCCGAAAAAAGATCACAAATTCTTGACCTATCTCATAAACAAAGAGCAGACATAATTCTACTCCAAGAAACCCACTTTAAGTCAGATACAATCCCCAAATTACAAAACCATAGATTTCCAATAGCCTACCACGCTACCAATTCACAGGCCAAGTCTAAAGGAGTTACCATACTCCTTTCCAAAAGATGCCCCCTTATAATCAACCAAACCAAACCAGACCCAGATGGGAGATTCCTCTTTATCAAAGGATGTATAGCTAACAAACGAGTAACGATTGCCAACATATACGCCCCAAATGCAGGACAAGTTCCCTTCTTTAGGAAAATAAAAGATACTCTACTAGAATTCACTGAAGGGGTGTTAATTTTAGGAGGAGATTTCAATCTTCCGCTCAACCCATCCTTAGACACCTCGAATGGCTCTTCCTCCATACAATACAGCGCCCTCAGGAATATTAAAAAAACCCTATTAGATTTAACACTACACGACTCCTGGCGCACTCTCCACCCCCTTGCAAAGGACTACACCTTCTACTCTGCCCCACACCAAAAGTACTCTAGGATTGATGCCATTTATATCTCTCAAAGAGACATCCCATCCCTACAAAAAGCGACTATAGAACCCATGTTTATATCTGACCATCATCCTGTCACCATGACAATCACCATCTCTGATACCCCCCGAGGAACCAAATTCTGGAGGTTGGACCCTTCTTTATTGTCTGACCCGATGGCAACCCCTAGGATACACAAATGCTTACAGCACTTTTTCCAAGAAAACACCTCCCCGGATATCTCTCCAATGTCATTATGGATGACGCATAAATGTGTTATAAGGGGTGAATTAATTGCTATAGCTAATGAACGTAAGAGAAACAGACAGGCACTTGTCAATAACCTCCTAACAAAGATCTCTTCTCTTGAAAAGAGACACAAAAAGTCCCTAGCAGAAGGAGACTTAAAAGAATTGACTGACGCCAGATCTGAGTTAGCAACGGTGATCAATAAAAAATTTCAGAGAAATTACATGTTACGCCAAAAACTATTTTACGAACTTGGGAACAAAACAGGTAGACTTTTGGCTCGCTCGACAAACGCCAAACAGACAAACCACATAGTCCACTCGATCACCACCACAAATGGGAAGAAAATCACCGCAACCCCAGATATAGCACAACAATTTGTTAACTATTACAAACAACTCTACAACCTACAGCCTTCAAATACACAATCCATGTCCCAAACCAGGTTAGATGCACTTCAATCATTTCTTCATAAGTACTGCCCTCCTCCCTTTTCAGGGGAGGACACTACAAAGCTTGAAGAACCACTCACAATATCGGAACTCCTTCAAGCTATAAAACAAACCAAACCCGGCAAATCCCCGGGTCCAGATGGGCTGACGGCAGGATATTATAAAGCCTTCCTAAATCCATTAAGCAAATATTTTATCGCTGCCTTCAACTCACTGGACCAAGACACCCCGCCCCCTCGAGAACTACTAGCAGCACACATTTCAATAATACCCAAACCTGATAAAGACCCTTCTTTGATCCCAAATTACCGCCCAATTTCGTTATTAAACGTAGACCTGAAACTGTTTGCAAAAATATTGGCCAACAGATTACTTCCCCTGCTCCCACAAAAAATCTCTTTGGATCAAGTAGGATTCATCCCAGGGAGAGAATCCAGGGATAACACCTTAAAAGCACTGAACATACATCACTGGATATCTACAAATAAAATACAAAGTTGTTTCCTGGCATTAGATGCAGAGAAGGCGTTCGATAGAGTGACCTGGGATTACATGGCGGAAACTCTAAAATCTTTGGGCATAGGACAACGAATGCTGAGATTTGTCTTGGCCTTATACAATAATCCCTCTGCCAAAGTAAGAGTCAACGGTCACCTATCGGATGCCTTCAATATCTCAAATGGAACTAGACAGGGATGCCCCCTATCCCCTCTGATCTTTATTCTGACTTTAGAACCCCTTCTCCGAAACAACAAAACTAATCCTAACATAAAGGGCATACAAATTGGGAGTGAAGAATACAAACTAGCGGCCTACGCCGACGACATATTATTATTCTTGGCAGAACCCCACATCACCTTACCCAACCTCCTCAAAGAGTTGGCCAACTTCGAAAACATAGCCGGACTAAAAATCAACCTAGACAAATCAAGGGCACTGAACATATCCTTACCAGCTTCGACCCTACAACAATGTAAGCACAACTACCCTTTCAAATGGAATTCCGATACCATCACCTACTTAGGTATCCAACTCCCAGCGTACCTAGCAGACCTTTTCACCAAAAACTACTTACCCATACTAAGATCTGTCCAAAAGGACTTAACATCCTGGTCCGGCAATTTTCTTTCCTGGTTTGGCCGAGCTGCGTTAATAAAAATGAATGTCCTCCCCAGGCTCTTATATATTATGCAAACAGCCCCCATCACGCTTCCCAAACCCTACCTGGCATCTCTCAGAAAAGCCTGCGCAGATTTTATCTGGGCAAAAAAATCCCCTAGAATCAGTATGGATAAACTGACACTTCCCAAAACGAAAGGGGGCATAGGATTTCCGGATTTCTCTAAATACCATGCAGCATGCCAGCTCACAAGAATAGTTGATTGGCATTTACACGCCAACTCTAAAGCATGGGTGACAATTGAACAAGCATTCCTACATACCCCGTTACACTGCCTAACCTGGTTACCAAGCGCATATTCCCTCCAAGAAACCAAACAACACCCACTGATACACCCCTCTCTTATAACATTCGAAAGGTGCTGTAAGCATTTCAATATCTCATCCACTCCGGGCCCGCTCACCCCCATCTCGTTCAACCCCAACTTTACCCCGGGACTGAATACCCTGCTCCTCCCAGAGCTCAACTCAAACCATGGCCTGCGTGCAGATTTTTTCTTTGACAATGGAGCGTTTATGACGTACGAAAAGTTCAGGACTGCTACTGTAAACAATCCATCACACTTTTGGACCTACCGGCAACTACAGCACTATCTAACAAAACCAAAAGACAAACTAAAATTTTCAAGACCGCGCACAACAATTGAAGAAATCTGCATGCAGTCTGAACCACAAAGACACCTGATTTAGACGCTATATGCCACCTTATTTACAAACTCTGATATCAGACAAAACACCTACATGAAATCATGGGAGAAAGAGCTCAACACAGAGATAACCCCTACGGAATGGGAGAACAT
>BLSH010494609.1:0-10177 GCA_018402905.1 Glandirana rugosa
GCTGATGTTACACATGCTAATACGTTTGATGTGCCTCCACTCCTTTGGTCTCATTGTTTATAGCCAGAACATATTATCAAGGACCAGTATTCATCTGCCAGTAGACTGTTGACTATATGTTATTGTAATCATTTCTTCAACATATGTTTTATACATGCATATTGTAAATCAACACTGTCCGGTTTAGCGGTTGTACCGCATACATACCTGTTTGTACTATCTGAAAACCAATAAAAAATAAAAAAAAAAAAAAAAAAAAAGATTTGTTTCCCCCAGTGCTATACCTGTGTGAGCATGTGTCTGTGTCATGTACCTGGTGGTGGTGGTAACCCCTGGTAGAGTGGACAGGAAGTTTTGGAGCACAGGGGGGCAAGAGGGCTGGAATGGACACAGGTGATGATGTGAGGATCCTCCAAAGGCTTGTGCTAGGCAGAAGGTGGGTCGTACAGGTTGGGTCAGTAACTGGCGGACAAGTGCGGTACAATTGGAGCAGGCAAGCAGATAGTCGGGTACAGGCAGGGTCGTCAACACGCGGGGAACAGAAGTACAAAAGGATAAGGCAGAAGAAGGGTCATAGGCAAGCGGAGGGTTGGTGCAGGCAGAGTTCAAGCAAGGTTGGACAAGCCGGGTCACAGGTGCAGGAAATCTCAGAAGTAACAGCTACGGAACTGCGCACAAAAGGCCAGATACGGTCAGAACATCCATCTTCCTAACATTGCTCCCCCCCCAAGGGACAGCCTCCGGATGCCCAAATGGGCTCTCTTGGCCAGGTGTCTTCTCCAGAAGGACCTGATAAAGGCTTCCGCGTGTATATTCTCTTCTGGCTCCCAAGAGCTCTCTTTGGGCCCATAGCCCTTCCATTTAACCAGGTACTGGATGCCGCCACCTCTCCTCCTGCAGTCCATTATGGATTCTACCTCAAATTCCTCCCTCCCATCAGCCAGCACTGGTGCAGGTGGGCTTGTCTTCCAATCTGGAAAGGGGTCGGAGACCTTAGGCTTTAATAGGGACACGTGGAAGACAGGATGGCTACAACATGATTCAGGCAACTCCAGTTCATATGCCACATCGTTAATCTTCCTCTTGATAGGAAAGGGCCCCAAGAATCTTGGACCCAATTTCTTGGACGGGCATGCCAGTCTTAGATTGGCAGTAGATAGCCAGACTAGACTGCCCGGTTCCAGGTTCAATTCGCCATGTCTCCTTTTGTCGTAAGTCTCTTTGTTGGCAGCCTGTGTTCTTGCCATTGTCTCCTGTAGAAGTTTGTTGCTGGAAGTGAAGAACTCCATTAGGTTAGCCACGGCTGGCACGGAACTCTCAGGACATGCATTAGACAAGAAGGCTTGGTGGAATCCATAGTTAGTGAAGAATGGAGACTGTTGAGTGGTGGAGTGGGCAGAATTATTGTACGTGAACTCAGCCAGCGGTAAGAGCGTAATCCAGTCGTCCTGGGTGAAAGAGGAAAAACAACGCAGGTATTGCTCCAGCGTTTGATTTGTACGCTCCGTCTGGCCATTCATCTTGGGGTGGTAGGCAGAAGACAATGACAGCCCAATCTTCAGGGATTTGCATAGAGCTCTCCAGAACTTGGAGGTAAATTGCACTCCATGATCGAACACCACATCTGTCGGTATCCCGTGGAGCCTAACAATCTCCTTAATGAAAATTTTAGCAGTCTCTGCGGCAGAAGGTGTGCCCTTCATGGGCAAGAAGTGGGCCATCTTGGAGAAAGTGGCCACTACCACCAAGATGGTGGAGAACCCTTCCAAAGGGGGTAGCTCCACAATAAAGTCCATGGATATGTGACTCCAGAGTCTCTCTGGGATGGGCAGTGGTTTAAGGAGGCCCCAACACCGAGTCTTGCTTATCTTACACTGGGTACAGATGGTGCAGGATTCCACATAAAGTTTGCAGTCCCGCCCCACTCGAGGCCACCAAAACGTGCGCTGTAACAGTTCGGTTGTCTTGATTACACCAAAGTGCCCAGCAAGCCAGTGGTCGTGGCAGAGGTCTAGGACTGTGGTTCGTAAGTTCTCTGGCATGAAGATCCTGTGATTGTTCCAGAGCAACCCATTTTTAGGTAGGAGCGGAGTTCCAGGAAGGGGGTTTGCCCCCTTGGTGGCTTGTCAAATCTGCGACAGCACATCTGCTTGAAGTAACAAGAAACTTCCGGATGGCTGTAAGTGATGTGGAAGGTGAATTGGGTGAAGAACAGTGCCCACCTGGCTTGTCGTGGCTTTAGTCTTTTGGCAATCCTCAAATATTTCAGGTTTTTTATGGTCTGTGTAAATGAGGATTGTATGCGCTGCTCCTTCCAACAAGTACCGCCATTCCTCTAATGCCGATTTAATGGCCAAAAGTTTACAATCTCCCACATCGTAATTTTTCTCGTCAGATGACAGTTTCCGAGAAAAGAACGCTACCTGGTGCAGTAGCACTCTGGTACCTTGCCTCTGGGAGAGAATTGCCCCGACCGCTACCTCAGATGCATCGACCTCCAGAACATAAGGAAGAGCAGGGTCTGGATGCTTCAGAATGTGCGCTGAGGTGAACAGATCCTTGAGTCTCTAAAAGCAGTTTGTGCCTCAGGAGTCCATTGGAAGGGGGTATCCTGTTTGGTTAGCTGAGTGATGGGTGAGATTATGGAGGAGAACCCCCGGATGAATTTCCTATAAAAGTTTGCAAATCCAACGAAAGCTGGATTCCCTTTTTATCAGCCAGAGCTGGCCAGTCCAGGATGGCGGACACCTTTTGGGGGGTCCATCTTGATACTATACCTCCAATGGAAATAATGAGTCCCAGGAACTGTATGCTTCGCTGCTCAAACTCACACTTTTCCGGCTTGGCATAAAGTCCGTGGTAACATAGACAACCCAGTACCCTTTTGACATGGTTGTGATGAAGCTCTAAGGAGGGAGAAAAGATCAGAATATCATCCAGGTAAGCAATGATGAAGAGGTCAGGGAAGTCCCTGAAGATATTGTTAATAAAGTGCTGGAATGTGGCAGGAGCGTTGCATAGACCGAACGGCATTACCAAATACTCATAATGGCTGAAGCACGTGCAGAAGGCCGTCTTCCATTCATCACCTTCCCTGATTCGTACCAAGTTGTAAGCTCCATGGAGGTCTAGTTTGGGGAAGACGGTGGCCGTTCCCAGGCGTTGAAATAACTCCGGTACCAGGGGGAGAAGATAACATTTTTTAACCATAACTTTATTGAGTTCCTCAATGGACGCAGCGTTCAATCTTTTTTCTCCACGAAAAAGATACCCGCCCCAGCTAGGGAGTTGGACAGGCAGATAAACCCCTTGCTGAGATTCTCATCAATGTAAGACTTGAGAGTGCTGAGTTCAAGTTCCATAAGCGGGTAAATCCTTCCGAAAGGGATCTCAGCACCGGGAAGGAGCTTGATGGGGCAATCGTAAGGTCTGTGGGGAGGAAGGACCTCTGCCCCTTCTTACTAAAAACGTCCAGAAGCTCATGGTAAGCACTGGGGATGGCCTGGCGGACATCAGGCTCTGGTTCAGAGTCCATGCATAATAGGGACGGATCCACTCCGGGGGTCATGGGAAGACAATGCCTGTGGCAGAATTGTTCCCTGTACTCCCTGTACTCCAGTTGATGGTGGGATTGTGGGCCTGGAGCCACGGTAGGCCTAGGATGACATGGAAGAGAGGAGAGGTGATGGCATCAAGAATGAGAAGCTCCTGGTGACCTCCGACCATGGTGGTGGTCAGGCGAACAGTTTCTTGGGTGACTAGGCCAGACTTAATAGTAGTGCCATCAGCTAGGTGAACTGCCATCCTGCGGGATTTAGGTCGCAGGGGGATCCCCTGTTGTGCAGCAAATGATAAGTCCACAAAACAGCTGCAGGCTCCAGAATCGATGATTGCAAGGACGGAGACAGACTTTCCAGAAAGCTGCAGGAGTATGGAGAGGATAAGATGAGCAGCGTTATTGGGTGCAGGATCAGAGAAGGCAGCCAGGCTTTTTCCCAACTTGGCGGGACAGGCTTGCACGAACTGCCCCGGCTCTCCGCAGTAGAGGTTTCTTCGGCGCTGTCTCTCTTCAGGGGTCAGCGTCGGATGCGCTACCCCCCACTGCTTAGGTTCCGACTGAATCAGAGGAGGAGAGGTGGGCTTGGCGGAGAGGACTGGAGAAGAACTAGGGAAGCTGGGGCGTGAGGCAGCATCCATGTAGGCAGGAAATTCTCCACTGAACTTTCCGCTCTGCACTCCCTGAGGCGCCAGTCTATCTGGATAGCGAGCAGACAGCACCCCCACACGGGCCAGCTCACCCTTCAGGGAGTCGGCTAAGCCTAGCCGAAACTGAAAAAAAAAGGGCTGCCTCATTTCAGGCTCTGTCGATGCTCCAGCGCCTGAACTCAGATGCATAGTCCTCCACCGGGCAGAGGCCTTGTCGTAGAACGTGGAGCGCGGCTTCTGCAGTGGCAGCCTGATGAGGATCTTTGTATAACTGGGCCATGGCCCAGAAGAAATGGGAGAGGTCAGAGACTTCAGGTGCCCCTTGTTCCAGGAGCCGATGCACCCATGACTGGGGTTCGTCTTGCAGAAGGGAGATTACCAGCCCCACCTTCGTGGCTTCCCGGGAGAATGTGCAAGGCTGTAGACTGAGGTATAAGAACTATACAGTGCAGCGCTAAAAAGGTCATGTATAGAGTTGAGCGAACCCGGACTGTAAAATTCGGGATCCTACCGGACATTGGGGTGTCCGTTCCCCCTATCCCGATCCCGGACATTAAAAAAAAAGTCTGGGATCGAGTTCGGTATTCAGGTATTTTTCGCGCCTTTTCTATAGCTGCTGGGCAGCCAATCAACAAGCTTTTCACTAGTTTGCCCTTAGAAGCCATCACAGCCATGCCTACTAATGGCATTGCTGTGATTGGCCTGTGCATCATGTGACCCAGCCTCTATATGGGGCTGGAGTTACGTAGCGCGGCGTGTCAGATCGTCTAAGACTAGAGTAGGGAGAGCTTCATGCCGCTGCTGTGAGGGAAAGATTAGCGTTCACAACCATCTCAGACTGCATTAGGGAGACTTTCATTGCAGTCCTGTGAGGGACACGTTAGCGTTCAGAACCATCTTATAGTGCATTAGGGAAACATTCCTGTTGTTGCTCTGAGGGAGAGATTCTAATTCTAAAACCATCTACTACTGCATTAGGGAGACGTTCCTGTGGGTTCTCTGAGGGAGAGTTTATCGTTCTAAAAACAACTACTACTGCATTAGGGCCAGGTTCCTGTTGGTGCTTTGAGGGAGAGATTATCATTCTAAAAACAACTACTACTGCATTAGGGCCAGGTTCCTGCTGGTGCTCTGAGGGAGAGTTTATCGTTCTGAAAACAACTACTACTGCATTAGGGCCAGGTTCTTGTTGGTGCCCTGAGGGAGAGTTTATCGTTCTAAAAACAACAACTACTGCATTAGGGCCAGGTTCCTGTTGGTGCTCTGAGGGAGAGTTTATCATTCTAAAAACAACTACTACTGCATTAGGTCCAGGTTCATGTTGGTGCTCGGAGGGAGAGTTTATCGTTCTAAAAACAATTAATACTGCATTAGGGCCAGGTTCCTGTTGGTCCTCTGAGGGAGAGTTTATCATTCTAAAAACAACTACTAGTGCATTATGGCAAGGTTCCTGTTGGTGCTCTGAGGGAGAGTTTATCATTCTAAAAACAACTACTAGTGCATTATGGCAAGGTTCCTGTTGGTGCTCTGAGGGAGAGTTTATTGTTCTAAAAACAACTACAACTGCATTAGGGCCAGGTTCCTGTTGGTGCTTTGAGGGAGATATTTTCGTTCTAAAAACAACTACTACTGCATTAGGGCCAGGTTCCTGTTGGTGTTCTGAGGGAGAGTTTATCGTTCTAAAAACAACTACTACTGCATTAGGGCCAGGTTCCTGTTGGTGCTCTGAGGGAGAGTTTATCGTTCTAAAAACAACTACTACTGCAATAGGGCCAGGTTCCTGTTGGTGCTTTGCGGGAGAGTTTATTGTTCTAAAAACAACTACTAATGCATTAGGGCCAGGTTCCTGTTGGTGCTTTGAGGGAGAGTTTATCGTTCTAAAAACAACTACGACTGCATTAGTGCCAGGTTCCAGTTGGTGCTTTGAGGGAGAGTTTATCATTCTAAAAAGAACTACTACTGCATTAGGGCCTTGTTCCTGTTGGTGCTTTGAGGGAGAGTTTATCGTTCTAAAAACAACTACTACTGCATTAGGGCCAGGTTCCTGTTGGTGCTTTGAGGGAGAGTTTATCGTTCTAAAAACAACTACTACTGCAATAGGGCCAGGTTCCTGTTGGTGCTCTGAGGGAGAGTTATCGTTCTAAAAACAACTACTACTGTATTAGGGCCAGGTTCCTGTTGGTGCTTTGAGGGAGAGTTTATCATTCTAAAAACAACTACTACTGCATTAGGGCCAGGTTCCTGTTGGTGCTTTGAGGGAGAGTTTATCGTTCTAAAAACAACTACTACTGCATTAGGGCCAGGTTCCTGTTGGTGCTCTGAGGGAGAGTTTATCGTTCTAAAAACAACTACTACTGCAATAGGGTTTCTGTTTCAAAGTTGGTGAAGCTCCTGTTGCAAGGAGAGGACGTGGTCGATCTGTGCCAGCTACATGTACAAGTGAAACACCTTCCTCAGGTGCGAGTAGCCGACAGAACCTTCAACATTATATGGTAGGCCCGAATGCCGCTCAATGAATGGTGAGGCCAAAACAAGTACAGGCGATAGTAGATTGGGTGGCTGACAATGCCTCCAGTTCCTTCACATTGTCTCCCACCCGGTCCCTTGCTGAAAGCTCAGAGTTGGCACCTGAATCCCATGGCCATCTGTCTTTCACCTCAGCCCCTTGTAAATCAGCCAAGCAGACTGAGCCCCAAGTCATGCAGCAGTCTCTTATGCTTTTTGATGACTCTGCTGGTGTGCTTTCCGTGGGCCATCCACATAGCCCTGCTCCAGAAGTGGAAGACATTGAGTGCAACGATGCCCAACCACTTCTGTTTCAGGATGAGGACATGGAAACACCACAGCAGCATGTCTCTGATATGCCGAAACACAGGTGCCAACTGCTGCGGCTTTCTACAGTGTGTAGACTGACAAGGAGGGCAGTGGTGAAGAGTGGGTGGAAGATGATGTGGAGAATGATGAGGTCCTAGACCCCACATGGAATGAAAGTCATGCGAGTGATGTGTGCAGTTTGGAGGAAGAGATGCTGGTCGCACAGAGGCACCAGCACAGCAAAAGAGGAAGCAGGTTGAAAAAGTGGACCGACCATCCCCTAGATAGTACGCCTGCTACTACCCACCGCACCCAGGGACCTAGCACACCAAAGGCAGCTTAAAGGAGTTCCCTGGCGTGGCAGTTCTTCAGACAATGTGCTGACGACAAGACACAAGTGGTTTGCACGCTGTGCAATCAGAGCTTGAAGTGAGGCATAAATGTTCTAAACCTGAGCACAACCTGCATGACCAGGCATCTACATGCAAATCACAAGCTGCAGTGGAATAAGCACCTCAAAACCCAAGAAAGGTCTCAGGCTCCTCCTGCTTCCTCTTCTGCTGCTGCCTCAGCCTCTTCCTCCACCTCTACAGTGCCAGTGGCACCTGCCACCCAGCAAACAGATGATGTGACAGCAACGCCACCATGTCCACCACCGTCCCCAAGCATTTCCACACGGTCCCATGGAAGCTTACAGCTGTCCATCTCCCAAACACTGGAGAGAAAGAGGAAGTACCCCCCTACCCACCCGCGATCCCTGGCCCTGTATGCCAGCATTTCAAAATTCCTGACCTTTGAAATGCTGTCATTCCGTCTGGTGGACACGGACAGTTTAAAAAACCTGATGGCGGTGGCTGTCCCACAGTACGTGGTTCCCAGCCGCCACTACTTTTCCAGGCGAGCCATCCCTTCCCTGCACAAACAAGTCGGGGACAAGATCAAGTGTGCACTGCGCAACGCCATCTGTGGCAAGGTCCACATAACCACTGATACCTGGACCAGTAAGCATGGGCAGGGATGCTATATTTAGCTAACTGCACACTGGGAAAATGTAGTGGCAGGTGGGCCTAAGCCGGCTAGCCATTTTGGCGCATGTCCTTCCACCATCGAGGATTGCAGGGCATTTCTCTTTGCCTCATGTTGCCTCCTCCTCCTACTGCGCTTCCTCCTCCTCTACCACCTCCTCATCCGCTCAGCGTAACACCTTCACCACGAATATCAGCACATCCAGGGGGAAACGTCAGCAGGCTGTTTTAAAACTGATATGTTTGCGCAGGAGCTGTGGACGGGCATTGAACAACAGATCAAAGAGGCGTTGTTGCCACTGAAACTCAACCCCGGCCTGGTGGTGTGCGACAATGGGCGACATCTCGTAGCAGCTCTGGGCCTAGCCCGTTTGATGCACATCCCTTGCCTGGCGCATGTGCTGAATTTGGTGTTACAGAATTTTCTAAAAAACTACCCGGATATGTCAGAGCTGCTGCAGAAAGTGTGGGCCGTCCGTGCGCACTTTCGGCGTTCTCACCCTGCTGCTGCTCGCCTGTCTACTCTGCAGTGGAACTTCGGCCTTCCTGCTCACCGCCTCCTATGCGATGTGCCCACAAGGTGGAACTCCACCTTGCACATGCTGGAGAGACTGTGCGAGCAGCAGCAGGCAATAGTGGAGTTTCAGCTGCAGCACGCAGGGTCAGTCGCTCTGCGGAACAGCACCACTTCACCACCATGAAGTGGGCCTCCATGCGAGACCTGTGTAGCGTATTGCGGTGTTTTGAGTACTCCACCAACATGGCTAGTGCCGATGATGCTATTCTCAGCGTTACTATTCCACTTCTATGTCTCCTTGAAAAAACACTTTGGGCGATGATGGAAGAGGATGTGGCACAGGAGGATGAGGAGGAGGAGGAAGAGGGGTCATTTCCACGGTTATCAGGCCAGTGATTCGCAAGTGGCTCAGAGGGTGGGTTCCTGCACCAGCATAGGCCAGGTCAAAAATATTCAAGCCAGGGCACAGTTCTGGAGGACGGGAAAGATCATGAGGAGGAGGAGGAACCGCAGCAGGGTGGCACCCAACACAGCTCGTGGGCATCACTGGAGCGTGGTTGGGGGGATACGGAAGACACAGATGATATACCTCCCACAGAGGACAGCTTGTCTTTGCCTCTGTTCAGCCTGGCACACATGGCCGACTACATGCTGCAGTGCCTGCGCAATGACAGCCGAGTTGCCCACATTGTAACGTTTGCCGATTACTGGGTGGCCACCCTGCTGGATCCCCTTTACAAGGACAACGTGCCGTCCTTAATTCCCTCACTGGAGCGTGAGAGGAAGATGCACGACTACAAGCGCACGCTGGTAGACGCGCTGCTGAGGGCATTCCCAAATGACACCGGGGGCTCAGTGGAAGCACAAGGCGAAGGCAGAGGAGGAGGAGGAAGAGGCCGCCAACACAGCTGTGGCGCCGCCAGCACCTCAGAAGGCAGGGTTAGCATGGCCGAAATGTGGCAAAGCTTTGTCAGCCCGCCACAACAAACAGCACCACCAGCCGATAGACAACGTCTTAGCAGGAGGCAGCATTTCAGCAACATGGTGGAAGAGTATGTGTGCACAAGCCTACATGTACTGGCTGATGGGTCTGCCCCATTCAACTTCTGGGTCTCCAAATTGGGCACATGGCCTGAGCTTGCCCTTTATGCCTTGAAGGTGCTGGCCTGCCCTGCAGCCAGTGTATTGTCTGAACGTGTGTTTAGTACGGCAGGGGGCGTTATCACAGACAAGCGCAGCCGCCTGTCCACAGCCAAGCTAACCCTTATTAAAATGAACCAGGAATGGATCCCACAAGACTTGTCTGTACCTTGTGCAGAATAGACATTTAGACCGGCCTCACACAGCCATTGGTATCCTTGTTTTTTTTTTTAATATGTCTCAATATTTTGGGGGCTACCCCAATTATAAACAAAAAAAAACCAGTGTTGGTTACCTCCTCCTCCACCACTGCCACTTCCACCTACACTGCCAAGGTCATGGCCTAGTCCACCCCCCATTCCCATTTTTTTTCATTTGATTTTAATTTATTTTCCCTATCCCCATTTTTTACCCCTATCCCTTTTATTTAATTTTAGTTTACTTTTTTTTACCCTTACCCCCCACCTGATCCGGT
>BLSH010494609.1:12445-34045 GCA_018402905.1 Glandirana rugosa
TCTAAAGACCGAGATTCTCTCGTGGGTACACCGGATCTTAGACTTTATTCTCCCAATGTCAACCATCATTCATCTCAACTCGCTTGTGGACCTTCAAGCCCAAGACGACCAGGCAGGCTTGAAGCCCTGTTTCAGGCCCAGGCCCAGGCCTGCCTTGGGCTTGCTAGCGTGCCTGTTGCTTGGGGTAACTTTAGTTACCCCTGGGCTTGAAAATCCGTGTTTTTACCGACATCCTTTCAGGACCTTTCGGGGTCTCCCGACGTTTTCCTTCATTTTACCCCCATTCCCATCCCGTTCACGGGATGTTTTTTCGTGCGATCGTTCGGGTTCCGTCCGGACCCGGACCCGGACTTTGTCCCGAAGTTCGGACGGACCAGCAGAACCCGAACTTCCAGGTGTTCGCTCAACTCTACTTACTACCAACTGTAACCCTCTTATTTCAGATTCTAGGCCACATGGGTGCTCTCTTAGAGCCAGAAATCTTTTTCACTTTCCTGCGGATACAAAAAAATATAACATATAATCTATATTTCTCCCACTTTCTCCTCAAAGATGGATGGTTTCTCCTATAAATCTGCAGGGTGAATCAGTTAACCAAGGGTAATAAATCCCTTTCTCGCTTGTAGAATTGCACAGCTAACAGGCCTAACACATTTGCATTAACAATACAACAAACTTTAACACATACACATATACCAGCCAAAAATCTTACCAAAGATGCCTGTCCCCTTCTTGATGAAATGTTTCACAGAACTTTCAGGACTACTCAGGCAGGGCTTCAAAATTCACGATCCAGTGCGAACCTCTTCCACCGAGAAATGCTTTCTGTTCTGGGTGCTCTTGTAACGTTGAGGACTCCTTAGCTTAGAGGAACTCAAGACAAAAATTATATTAAGCAGGGGCGTAACGATAGGGGTTGCAGGGGTTGCAATTGCAACCGGGCCCCATGGTCCAGGGGGCCCATGTGCCTCCCTTGTACACCTGAATAGGAGGGATGGCGGGGGTGGCATTTAGAGGACCCAATCTCCTCCATTTTCCTCTATCCAGTTTACTTGTCTTCTGCTGTTCCCAGGGCCCCTGTGTGCTTCCCTGGTCCCCCTGGGGCCTGCTGCAGAACTTGTGAAAGGGCCCCACTGCAGTACCGTAATAAAGGGACCCACGATAGGCGTAAAGGGCCCCAGGATCAGTGGGAAGAGGGTAGGGCCCTGGCCAGGGGTCAGGGGGCCCTTCATAATTTCTTGCACGGGGGCCCTGAAGGTTCTAGTTACGCCTCTGATATTAAGGTTATGGATTCTGTGTAGAACTCCTTTCCACACTCCTTCTTCTGTGGGTGCCAAATGAAATATCTACACTCCTGCTACTAGGGTGCCATTTGAAATAAAAATGAGGTGGTTATTATATATTAATTTGTCTATTCCTATAATTCGTTAACCTACTAAAACTCTGATAACATTAACGATGATAGTACAATAATAAGGTTAACTATATAAATAATCACTCTGCTCTAATAAAGCAAGGGTTTCATTTATTATACAGAAAGTGGAAATGTTAACATCAAAACACTAAGAGAAAATATCATAGAGCACACAGTAAACAAATGATACGTTACATGACGCTATCCTCAATATGCTGTACTGGCTGGCCTGATGGAATGGAGAGAGGGCTAGCATAAAGAAAAACCGGCTTTTAAACCCATTCATCCACCAACTACCCACACGCCCAGCACCAGCCTACTTCTGCATTCTGTCCAATGGTGTCATACTTCCTTTCCTTGAGTCTGTCTCCTAGGATGCATGCTTTTAGTGTCCACTGGAGGCAGTATATGTTCATGTATCATTGACATTTGACCTGTTCATTCTCCAGTGCCAGGTGGCCTTTTGAAGATCTGTAATTCAGGCAATCAATCAACTTATCAGTTGACTATCGAAGGCTTTATGTACAGCCAACCAGCTCTCAATCTTTATTACACCATGTGGCTTACATTCCAGCTGTTACTCCCCTGCCAGGGGACAAGACTCCCAAATGAAGGTTGATATGCACTGTTCAGTTCCATAGCCTTGATGAGAAAACCAGTTGAATGGCATTCCAGGTTACTTCCAGCAATGTGAAGGCTAGATGTGATTAGATTTCATAGTTCTTGCATTATGGAAAAACCATGTTGCCCTCCAACAGGGAGACTTTGTACTGTCCTGGCATTTTAGGGCCTCAAGAAATGAGATAGGACACCAGGACTGAATCAATTTTCAAATATATATACCATAGTTTGTAGATGCTATAACTTTCACATGCTTTGCAGCGGGCTGCTTGTTGCTGGATGAACGTTTTTGCAAAATGGAAAGTTTTCTAGGAGAAAGAATATATAGTGTTTTATGTCTTTGTACTCAAATACATTTGATGGCTTTTTCTGACTTCAGACCTCAAAACAGTCACTCTTATATTGAAAAACGATTGCTTTTTCTTGACAGAACACTGAATATATACTTTCCTAGATAACAAATAGAAACATATCCTTTGTTTTGTGTAATCCTTCCCTGGTTTTTCCTATTTATTGTTTCATAAATATCCACAATATGTGCATTGCCAGATCCAGAATGTGAATTTGGATATACAAGATGAATTCTGAAATACCTGCTTGCTGTAATAAGTCATAGGGGAAATTAAAGTGCACATCCTATTCCAAAAGCTCATTCCTACTGGTAATGCACACCAGCGGAAAGAAACATTAGACATAACTAAATGTTATCCTCCGGTTAACATAATTCTGTCTTTGCTTGCAGATCATTAGATTTTATAGCTTATTCCTGGCACAGTTTTTTCTATCTTGGCTTCTGAGTTACCAGCAAGCAAATCAGTTTTATGTACAGACATGGTAATAAGCGTATTAATTAATGTTATGCTATAGCACTAATGAATAGAACAAACCTGATTATATAATGTTGCACTTTTTTTAAAATAAGATAAAGTACAAGGTTTCTTGATTTGCTATATATTTTTGAAATATTCAGAAAAATATAATAATACATATAGTAATATAATAGTAAATATAGATGAAACAATTCCATTAGAATTCAGGTGTCCCAATTGAGATCATATCCTTTACTGTCTTTCTTTTGCATTTGGCTAGTTGTAAGGTGTCAGTTGCTACAGACATGTTTTCTGACAATGTGAAGAACTGATTATCAGTGTGTTTTATTGCTGTACTACTTAACAACCATAGGCAGTAAACTGGGCATTCTCACAAAAAATCATAAATCTGCTGCCCAACCCCCCCTTGGGATCTCTGTTCAGCAGGGGCGTCGCTAAGGGGTGGCTATTAGGGCTTCAGCCCTGAATGTCACGCCCTAAGCTCCGAGCCTCACCAGGGGCCCCTAATGGCGGGCAGGCGATGTCACCTAAGCCGCGAGCGTGCGGCTTGATAGAGCCATGAGCGGGCAGCTCTGTAGAAGAGGGGAGCAGGCTTGGAGAGAGAGAGAGGGGCGGGCGATGGCATCTAAGCCGCCAGCGAGCAGCTTGATAGAGCCTCGATCGGGCGGCTCTGTAGAAGAGGGGAGCAGGCTTGGAGAGAAAGAGAGGGGAGGGTGATGGCACCTGAGCCGCCGGCCAGCGGCTTCATAGAGCCGTGAACGGGCGGCTCTGCATAACATGGGAGCTGACTCGGAGAGAGAGAGGGGCGGGTGAGCAGAGATGACATCATGTCTCTCTGCCCACCCCGCATCACTGCTCTTCTGCTGCTGGCACTGTGGAGGAGAGTGGAGGATCGGATCCTCTCTCTCCACATCCCTGAGTGCTGGATCTGGAGGGGCTGTCAGAGCCGCTGACTCCTGTGGCAGCAGGGGGGGGATCTGTGACACTTGCTCTGTCCTAGGAGGGACAGTCCACTGGGGGGGGGCACCTGTGATGTAAAGAGGAACTCCACTGGGGGGGGCACCTGTTATGTAAGGAGGAACTCCACTGGGGGCTCCTGTGATATAAAGAGGAACTCCACTGGGGGGGAACCTGTGATGTAAGGAGGAACTCCGCTGGGGGCACCTGTGATGTAAGGAGAAACTCCACTGGGGGGGGCACCTGTGATGTAAGGAGGAACTCCACTGAGGGACACCTGTGATGGAAGGTGGAACTCCACTGGGGGGCACCTGTGATGTAAGGAGGAACGCCGCTGGGGGACAACTGTGATGGAAGGAGGAACTCCGCTGGGGGACACCTGTGATGGAAGGAGGAACTCCGCTGGGGGGCACCTGTGATGTAAGGAGGAACTCCACTGGGGGGGCACCTATGATGGAAGGAGGGGCACTCCGCTGGGGGACACCTGTGATGTAAGGAGGAACTCCGCTGGGGGATACCTGTGATGTAAGGAGGAACTCTGCTGGGAGACACCTGTGATGGAAGGAGGAACTCCGCTGGGAGAGACCTGTGATGTAAGGAGGAACTCTGCTGGGGGACACCTGTGATGTAAGGAGGAACTCCACTGGGGGGGCACCTGTGATGGAAGGAGGGACACTCCACTGGGGGACACCTGTGATGGAAGGAGGAACTCCGATGGGAGACACCTGTGATGTAAGGAGGAACTCCACTGGGGGGGAACCTGTGATGGAAGGAGAGACACTCCACTGGGGGGCACCTGTGATGGAAGGAGAGACACTCCACTGGGGGGCACCTGTGATGGAAGGAGAGACACTCCACTGGGGGGCACCTGTGATGTAATGAGGGACTCCGCTGGGGGCACCTGTGATGGAAGGAGAAACTCCACTGGGGGGGACCTGTGATGGAAGGAGGGACTCCGCTGGGGGCACCTGTGATGGAAGGAGGGACTCCGCTGGGGCACCTGTGATGTAAGGAGGAACTCCGCTGGGGCACCTGTGATGGAAGGAGGAACTCCGCTGGGGGCACCTGTGATGTAAGGAGGAACTCCGCTGGGGACACCTGTGATGGAAGGAGGGACTCCGCTGGGGACACTTGTGATGGAAGGAGGGACTCTACTGGGGGACACCTGTGATGGAAGGAGGAACTCCGCTGGGGATACCTGTGATGGAAGGAGGGACTCCGCTGGGGGACACCTATGATGGAAGGAAGGACTCCGCTGAGGGACACCTGTGATGGAAGGAGGAACTCTCCTGGGGACACCTGCGATGTAAGGAGGAACTCCACTGGGGGGGCACCTGTGATGGAAGGAGGGACACTCCACTGGGGGACACCTGTGATGTAAGGAGGAACTCCGCTGGGGGCACCTGTGATGTAAGGAGGAAATCTGCTGGGGGCACCTGTGATGTAAGGAGGAACTCCACTGTGGACACTTGTGATGTAAGGAGGGACTCCGCTGGGGACACCTGTGATGTAAGGAGGGACTCCGCTGGGGGACACCTGATGGCATCTGGTAGCAGGCGACCTGGCAAGTGACACACTTGGGGGTCCCACTGAGTCTGCATTATGGTGAGTTGAACTATTTCATTTTATATTACAATGTAATAATAGAAATAATGCACTTCAATCATCCTGACACCATAACAACCAGGGATGATTGAAGCGCCAACACCAGGTGATTGGGGTATCTTTATCTGCAGACTGTTAAATTTTCTGGAATACACATATTACTATTGTGGTGTGGGATCTGGTCCTGCTGTCCCTCCATCCCACTTTCTTTCCTTCCTTCTCTTCTCTTTCCTTGCCCCCCTATGTCTTCCTTTCTTCCCTCCTCAATCCCTCGTTCATCTCAGACGTGAGCCACACCCCCAAAGCCAAGCCCCTTTAAGCCACAGCCACTAATTCATTTATACCACACCCACTTTTTGCTGAATTTCTTTGGGCTAGAACCCTTGATCTTTTTCCCACCTAGCAATGCCCCTGCTGTTCAGCCAAAAGCCAATTAAAAGCAGCTGCTGGTGATAGAGCCCAGTAATTGGTTGGGGAGATTACATGTGAAAGCTATGTACAAAATGCATTGATTCTGTCATTATCTTCCTACCTCCCTGTTTCCCTAATAAAGAGCAGGGGGAGCATGGGTACACAACACTTTATTGAACATTGTAAACTGTTTACAAAAAGTATTTTTAACCACTTCCATATCTAGCACTTAGAACACTTCCCTACCAGACCACTGTACCAAAACTACATTTTTATAATTTTTCCCACAAATAGGGCTTTCTTTTGGTGGTATTTGATCACCTCTGGGGTTATTATTTTTTGCGCTACAAATAAAATAAGACAGAAAAAATGTTTTTCTTTTTCCGTCACAAAACTTTGTAAATAAGTACATTTTCTCCTTCACTGATGGGCACTGATGAGGCTGCACTGACGGGCACTGATGAGGCAGTACTGATTGACACTGATGAGGTGGCACTTATAGGCGGCACTGATAAGTAGCACTGGCAGGCAATGATAGGCAGTACTGACAGGCACTGATAAGCGACACTGATGGGCACTGATAAGCAGCACTGATGGGCACTCATAGGTGGCATTTATGAGCACTGATAGGTAGCACTGGGCACTGATAGGTAGCACTTATGGGCACTGATAGGTGGCACTGATGGGCACTGATAGGTGGCATTGATGGGTGGCACTGATAGGTGCCCCTGATATGTGGCACTGATGAGCACTGGTGGGCACTGATGGACACTGATAGGTGGCACTGGTATTGCAGCAGCTATAGGGATGGCACTGGCAAGCATCACAGATGGACACAGTGCCATCCCTATTGGGCATTGTGTGCCCCTTACCTGGTGGTCTAGGGTGACATCCCTGGTGGTCTCTGGGTGGCATCCCTGGTGGTCCCTAGATGGCATCCCTGGCGGTCCCTGGGTGGCATCGCTGTGTGGGCTCCCTGGTGATCCTTGTCGGCTCCTTTGTGGTCCATTGGGGTGATCCGAGGAGGTGCTGCACTGATAAACAACCAGCACAGGCCCCCCCATCAGGAGAGCCGCTGATTGGCTCTCCTCTACTCGCGTCTCTAGACGCAACTAAAGGAAAGGGCAATAAACAGCTTTTCCTGTTTACACTGTGATCAGCCGAGATTTGTCACGGCTGATCACATGGTAATGAGCTTCTGACAGAAGCTCATTACCTAGATCGGAGAGATCAGAATGACACACCACATCACCGATCGCTGCATTGCGTGGCCCCGTGGGCGCGCGCCTGCTTGTTATCCTGCTGGACGTCATATGACGCACAGTCAGGAAAACTGAACCACTTCCCGGCCGTCATCCTGCATACGGCGGTAGGGAAGTGGTTAAGCAATCATTTTCAATAGGATTCCTTATTTGTAACCTTCTTAAACCTTTTCAACTCTCACAACTGTATAACCTGTATGGACCAGAGCAGTTTTTAAATTTCTAAAATTTTTAAAGACACACAAGGCTCTCTTTAGGAGATATTGTCTTGTAAAAAAGTATTTGATTTTCTATGTAATCTATAAACAAAACATAACAAAACTAAAAAAAAAACAACATTTTTCTACTTTGATCAGTAGTCATTAAAAAACAAACAAAAAAAAAACCAAAAAACAATCCAATGTGTCTGTAGATAAAACATTTTATTCTATATGTTGTTGCTTTTAGCATTACATTAAAATTATGGGTTTAGTACAAATGAATCCAAAGGTGTTTACAAATGAAATGAAGTTTCCTTTTTCAGATATTGCACACTTTTTAATTTGACACAAAAGAAATTGTTGAAAAAGAGTGAAAATAAAAAAGTGTTAATATAACAGTTAAAGTACCGGTAATAGGAATTAGCCCCCAAAAAATCTGTGGAAAAATAATAGCTAAAGGGAGTAGGAGGAAAGTTAATAATGCTAAGTATGGTTAACTAAGGGTGGCTAATTATTTAAAATGTTTTGGTAGACTTCCGGTTCCGGCGCCTGATGAGTAAGGAGTGAAGAACGGCGGCTTCGGACTTTTCCTGCTTATAGAGCCATTTCAACACCGATTCGGGCGACTCACCTGATCCTACTCCCCTGCTCCGTCCATCTGAGACCAACTGGGAGCCGCCTGGCAAAGGACAAGTTTGTTCTTCACGGCGGGTCTGCCGCTGCATTGAATCTTTGTTCGGACACATCGATCGTGGAAACGATCGTTGCAAGCGGGTCGCAGACACAGGCCGCGGTGGCGCCTCCACCTCTGATCTCCCCGATCGCGGGGAACATAGAGAATACAGAGGACCAGTACAGCAGGCTAGCCCAGGGCGTGGCAGCCTTACTCACTCCCACCATAACGGCGACAGTTGAGAGAGCTATGGCTGCCGGCATAGCACAAATTAAGAATGAGTTGAACGATCACACGCAGCACATAGGAGAACTGGAGAACCGCATATCAAACGTGGAAGACGAACTGCAGAGCGCCCAAGCCAGCGAACAACAATTCCACCACACGCAGCAATTTTTTCTCGACAAGATCGATGATCTTGAGAATCGGTCACGCAGGAACAACCTTAGGATTGTGGGCCTCCCAGAATCGTACAATGCCGTATTCTTGCATGATCTCTGTGAGACCCGCATACCCCAAGCATTGGGTATCGGAAAAGCCTGCACAGTAGAAAGGGCGCACCGCATGGGCCCCCTCGAATGATCGCCGATCCCCCCGCCAAGTCATTGTGCGTTATCTCAATTACACGGACAGACTGGCCATAATCAGGTCTTTTAGGAATGCAAAGTCTCTACAGTTCGAAGGACACAAGCTCCTAATTTTTGCGGATTACTCGCAAGAAATATCCCGTCGACGCAAGGCCTTCCAACCTGTCTGCGCATTGCTGTACCAAAAAGGAATCAAGTTCACACTCTCCTACCCGGCCACTTTGAGGTTCACCGACTCCTCCAGCACTGCCAAGATGTTCACTCACCCTGAGAAGGCAACCAATTACGTCCAGGCTTATCTACATATTCCAATGGATACCCACTCTCCAGCCTCCAATACAGTCTCCCCTGGGATCCGGGATATCCGCAGTCCGAGAAAAGACTCTCCGAAAAGAGCTCGGTACGCAAACAAATCGGCTCGAAAAAATCTGTCTTGAATCACCCACCCCGAATAAGCCTTGCTCTAGTGAGCTCTATTCTTTGACTGATGCTCCTCACATCTTCATGTACTGACTGCAAGTATACGCACCCATTTACCCTCAATATTGGGTCTAATGTAGTTTTAGAGTACCCATTTCTGATGGTCTATGTTCACGGTTGTAATGTAATGTCGAGGACTCTGTTCTCACTTGTCCTCTTCCTTCCTCACAGTCTTACCGGAGTTCTTCTGGAGGCCACCAAAGCACTTTCCGCATATCCCCCCCTATATATTGGGGGCCGCGCCCGGCTCGCTCACCCCCAATGTTTCACCCTGAACTTGGTACCACCTGAGCATCTCTGGTAACGCTGTTCCTGTGGAAGGTATCCTCATGAAGAAAAAGGTGAAGCCTACACTGTTGTTTATTAGTTTTTTAGTTGATGATTTCCCTTATTGTTACCCAAACCACTATGGGATCGACAAAATCCACTCCACACCCAACTCGAGCTGGCACGCTAATACCCCTTGCCTCATATCCCCTCTCTACTGTCACTCAATTCGGCCACTTTTGCCCCCTTTAAATTACCCCATCACATGGCACTCTAACCCAATTCGCTCCCCCCCACCCTGAAGGTCATCTCATAGAATATTAAAGGGCTTAGATCTCCCAACAAGTGGATGTCGGTCCTACGTCATCTCCAAAGCCTGAAGGCTGACATAGCCTTTCTCCAAGAGACACACCTTACGTCAGCAGACTTTCCCCGACTAAATAAACTGTGGGTAGGCTAAATTTTTGGCTCACCCTCACTCAAAAACAAAGTGGGTGTGATCCTGCTCATCCATAAAAAGATTCAATGCGAGATACTGTCCGAGGACAGTGACGAGGAAGGCAGAATTCTCATCCTTAAACTTAAAGTGAAATCCAAGGAATTAGTCCTAGCAAATGTATATGCTCCCAACTCCCCCACCAATAATTTTTTCCAAACACTCTCAGCTCATCTAGCCCCTTACTTACACCTTCCCACTATCATAGGAGGAGATTTTAATGTAGTCATGGACGCCCAGGAGGACAGAGTGTCAGGACACCAGAAGTCTCGTACCTCACCCCGCGACTCACAAGCCACCCCCTTACAACAATTTGCGGAGGCCCTACAATTCGTAGATATATGGAGACAAGCCAACCCACTCGGTAAACAATATACTTTCTACTCCCACCTCATCACAGTTTGTCTCGGATCGATTATTTCCTCTGCTCACCCTCCATTCTTCAGAATGCCTCCGACCCTCAAATTCTAGACACTGCTATATCTGATCATTCCCCCATTTCGCTTACCCTAATAGGCCTTGACGCCCCTAGCTCTTTTAGATCCTGGCGATTCCCTGCCAACCTGGCTAATAACCAAGAACTAACTGCTTCGATCAAAAAGTCCTGGGATGACTACTCCGCTACAAATGCGGAACATACCACTGACCCTAACCTCTTTTGGGAGGCAGGCAAGGCTGTCTTGCGTGACCAGATCATTGCATTCAGTGCTGCCTTCAAGAGGAAACTCGACATTCACTACAAAATGGCTAGTAATCCCTACGTGAAGCCCAAGCCCTCCTTAATAGCCAAAATTCACCTGAGAACAGACAAAGATGGCAAAACGCAAAAAATCTGTGACCACTGGGCCTTTGCCCATGAACAATACCATCAGGCACATCTAGATCTGCAATACCATAAATATGGGAATAAGGCCGGGAAACTGCTGTCCCGCTTGTGCAGAGGCAAATTCGTCCCTACCACTATTAGCACACTCAAGCACCCCAACGGCTCCCTCTCCACCGCCCCCAAAGTCATAAATAATATACTTGAAGCTTTCTACACCAAACACTATAGAGAAGACCCAATTGATGAGTCGGCGGCACAAGCCTTCCTTGACCGACTTAACCTCCCCCAAATCACCCCTGCCCAACTGGACTCTCTAAATTCCCCGATCTCTGTGGATGAAATCAAACAAGTTATAGCCTCATTATCACCTAATAAGGCCCCGGGCCCAGATGGCTATACGGCAGAATTTTACAAACATAACATAAGCCCCCTTGCCCCATCCTTGCTTTCCCTCTACCAGCGGATTCTCGGAGGAGGACCGTATCCTCCCTCCGGTTTCCAAGCCCACATTAAAATAATCCCCAAGCAAGGGAAGGACCCGACCGACCCAGGGTCTTACCGACCCATATCACTACTGAATCTTGACACCAAAATCCTGTCTAAGATCATAGCTAGAAGACTTGCAACAATCATGCCGTCTTTGATCCACCCAGCACAGGCGAGCTTCACAATGGGTTGCTTTGCGATTTGCGCCATAATCTCGTTAGATGCCGAAAAGGCGTTTGATAACGTCAGCTTTCGCTGGCTGAGCTTGGTAATACACAAATTCAGTTTCGTAGGCCCCTTCGTCCACCTCATTAACGCAATGTATGCAGCTCCATACGCAAATGTCACCTCAGCTGGAATTAGCGCCAACAGAATTCCCCTGCACAAAGGCACACGGCAGGGCTGTCCCCTGTCCCCCCTCTTATTTAATCTGGCCATAGAACCCCTCTCTAGGCACCTACTTGCCCACCCAAAATTACACGGGATCAAAATTGGTAATCACGAAATCCGTGTGGCCCTATTTGCGGACGACATTTTAATATTTTCCGCCAATCCCCAACATGACATCCCACTAATACAAGAAATCTTTACCAATTTTCGTTCTTGCGCAGGCCTCAAAATACATTTTAATAAAAGTGAGGTACTCCTCCTTTTCCACACTAGGGCACCCCAATGGTCGATCGACTCGGCATTCCATGTCACCTACTCCCACATAACTTTCCTTGGTATAAAAATTGGAAAGTCCCCCTCCTCTATTTATAACCTAAATATCCCACCTGTTGTTACACGAATTGTAGGGGAACTACATAATTGGTAAACCTCCCTCTCTCTCTATTGGGAAGAAGCCATCTTTACAAGATGGTCAGCTTCCCTATACTCCTCTACCCCCTTCAAACCATCCCCCTTCTATTACGCCATAAAGATATTCAGACAATTAATAAGGCCCTCTCCTCCTTCCTATGGCGGAAAAAATGCCCACGTATGGCTTTAGCCAAATTATTCCTCCCTAACCACCTAGGAGGCTCCAACCTCCCCAACATACGTAACTACAATCTTGCGTGCCTCCTCAGAGTGGGTTTGGACTGGCTGGCGGGGGCCTCCAGATATTCAAACCACGATCTAGAATCTCAGATGGTCACCCCTCACTGCCTGGACGCTCTCCTCCACTGCAGACCACGTGAACTACCCCCTGCTTTGAAGCAAAACCTACTCATTAGAGACACTAACGTTGCATGGAGGGAAATCAGAACCAAGCTGGACCTCCCTGCAACCATTTCCCGCTTTCTCCCCCTTAAGGGCTACCCCAAAAGCCCCTTGTCTACCCAGCAAACCACAATAACCTCATGGTCTCTCCATGGCCTACGAACCTACGCTCAACTCTTTGACCCATCCACGCGGAAAGCCCTTCCCTTCTCACAAGTTCATTCATCATTTAACCTCCCGAAAAGTCACTTTTTCCCCTTTCAACAAGCTGCGAGCTTTGCTACTAGTCTTTGCCCTGACAAACTGAAGCGGTTTAAACCCTCCTTCATCGACAACCTGCTAATGAACAACACACTAAAAATTGGAGACATCCACAACCGTTATCTGTTAGCCTCTGGAAATCACGCTCCCAAGACCTTCACCTTGGTCAAGACTTTTTCCAGGGCAGGCAGGCACAGACTTTGCATTACAAGGCTACAATACTACGCGGGCTTTCATAAAGAACGAATTCTGGCGAGAACAGCAGCTCAAAATCTTACACCGGGCATATATGCCCCACTCAATGTCCAAGACAACCTCATCGCCTCTCCAGTGCACCTGGTGCTCTGCCCATAAACCGTCTTTAAAACATAGACTCTGGGACTGCCCCGCTATCTCCACCTTCTGGTCTCAAGTGGAAAACCTGGCTAACCTAGTCTCTGGATACGCCCCTGCAAGGACCCACTTTCGTTAATCTTTGAATTCATGGATAATTCCTCCCCAGCACCTCACAATTGGAATAAAACCACCCTTAACAAGCATAGACACTGGCTCACCTACTGTTTCATGGTGGCAAGAAGGACCATTCTCAAACAATGGACGTCAAAATCCCCCCCTAATGTGTCCATGGTAAAGGCTCAGCTGCTGGGACTCTACCATAAAGAGTTATTGGACCTTTCCTTGATTGGGAGCAATCCGCGCAACTATGACAAAATTTGGGGAGCCTTCATCACAAAAATCTACAACGTGCCCTCATCCCATCCCAACCAGGACCTGACTACACCCCCTCTGAAAATAGTTTTGAGTGACGAAATGCAGTGGAAAATTTAAAGCCGTCTCTTACTAACCCCCCTGCTCTTGATAGCCCAATGTTAGACTAGATCTTATCTTCCGAACAGCCTCAATCAACCACCGCTGTCCAACGTATGTATTCATCAGCATATAAGTGTTTTTGATTTGATGATGTGTTGGTGTATGATACCTACTGAACCCCCCTCCATTATCCATAGTGGTTCCCATCTTCCCCCCTTATTCTTACCCCCCTCTCTCTCAATTTATGATAAACCTAACTCAACACCTACGATCTGTCTTTCTCTCTTTGTACTTGTGTATTGGACTTTTTGTTTAACCCTGTTGTATCTAATTAAAACCTTAATAAAATGTTTAAAAAAAAAATGTTTTATTTTACTTGTAAGGTTATTTTAACTGAGGCTGATTTACTGAAGGAGTTGTCAATCTTCACTCAAAAAAAATAAAATAAAAAGCAATTTGCTTTTTCCATGATTGGATCACTCTGTTTCCAACACACAGCTCCAATATAGCATGGGGATTGCTGGTGAATGCAGCAAGGGGAATGGCAACAGTGTGAGAGGGACATGGCATGTACATATTTTGATTGTTTTTTTGGAGAGTATGTGGAAAGCCTTATGTTCACAACTGGTTAACGAAGGTAGGAAAATGTTCTTTTAATGCCTTAGAAAAAAATGCTCATACAATTGCTCTGGTGTATAGGTAGCCTTAGTTTAATTATTGTTTGGTAGGGTTAGGATTGGAGAAAGGTTGACAGTTTTTATGTCTAGTTTTTTTAAATGTTTATCTTTTTGTCCTAATTATATTTCTGTCTGCAAAATTGGAGACCCCATTTTAATTTACCCTTAATAAAACACTTGTGTTATTGATGGGGTCATGGTCCACTTTACTACTAATGTTCTGCCACTTTGGGGGTATGAAAAAAACTGGGCATTACCGTTTGGCCTTCTAAAGATATAATGACAGTGAAACACTTACAAATATTGGTTATTCTGCACACAGCAGAAGTGTCTTATTACATTCAAGCCAACAGTTGTTGTAAATTATTTTTTTTTTCATGTATTCAGTATGTTGCAAAAAAATAGTTAGTAAATAGGGTAAAAAATGAAAAGTGAATATGGGACAGACCTAACCAGGACAGGGGCTTTTGGATAGGACTAGGGTCAAGCTTCTTACCCACTGACTATGGGCCCTGGCGTCACATACCTGGTGGTAGAGTTTGACTTATGCAGTAGGCAACCTCTCTTACGGCCCTGGTTCCAGAACCCCTGGTAGAGTAAACAGGGAGCGCTGGAGCACAGGGGAGCATGAGGGCTGGATGGGACACAGGTGGTGGTATGAAGTTGTCCCGTAGTCTGTGCTAGGCTGAAGAGTAGTGGTGCAAGCCGGGTCATTAACTTGCGGTCAGAGCGGTACCGAAGGAGCAGGCAATTGGATGGTCAGGTGCAGGCAAGGTCATTAACAGGCAGGCAGGTGAGGTACAGAAGGAGCAGGCAATCAGATGGTCGGATGCAGGCAGGGTAGTTAACAGGTAGGCAGGTAAGGTACAGAAGGAGCAGGCAATCGGATGGTTATAGACAAGCTGGGGGTCGGTGCGGGCAGAGTTCAAGCAGACGGGGGTTCAGGCCGGGTCACAGGTAATCAGGAAGCAGACTGTTTAAATAGAGCTGCCCGGCACCGCCTCCTCCGGGAGCGCGAGGAAACAACAAAAAACTGCAACCAAGTCCTCAGCACAATCTTCTCCTAACATTACCCCCCCAAGGGGCAGCCTCCGGATGCCCAACCGGGCCCTTGAGCCTGGGTGTCTTCTCCAGAAACATTTAACAAGCTCCTTAGCATGGATGTGGTCTTCAGGCTCCCATGAGCTCTCTTCGGGACTGTACCCTTTCCATTTGATCAGGAACTGGGTGGATCCCCCCATTCTTCTACAATCGAGGATGGCCTCCACTTCAAACTCCTCTTGGCCATCCACAAGGATTGGTTCTGGTGGGGTTGACTTCCGACTTGGGAAGGGATCCTGTGTTGCGGTTTTTAACAAGGTGACATGAAACACCGGATGTACTCGTAGAGACGGAGGGAGGTCCAACTCGTATGCCACCCTGTTGATTTTCCTTTTCACAGGAAAGGGGCCAATGAACTGAGGACCAAGCTTCTTGAACGGGCATGCTAACCTCAAATTCTTGGTTGCCAACCATACTCGATCACCAGGTTGCAGGTCTAATTCCCCGTGCCTTCCCTTGTCAAAAGCCTTCTTGTTGCACTCCTGTGTCAGGGCCAAGGTTTCCTGCAATAACTTGCTATTCCTTGAAAAAACGAGGACGTCATATAGGTAGATGATGACAAATTGGTCAAAATAGTCATGGAACACATCATTCACCATGTGCTGGAATGTGGCCGGAGCATTGCAGGGCCCGAAGGGCATCACTTGGTATTCATAGTGCCCGAAGCGTGTCCGGAAAGCGGTTTTCCATTCGTCACCCTCTTGGATGCGAATTAAGTTATAGGCTCCGCGGAGGTCCAGTTTGGTGAATACAGCAGCCGTGCCAAGCCTATGGAACAGTTCTGGGACCAATGGCAGAGGATATCGATTTTTAACTGTGATAGGTCCCGATAATCTATGCAGGGTCTGAGAGTATGATCTTTCTTCTCCACGAAGAATATTCCAGCCCCTGCAGGGGACATCGAGGGCCGGATGAACCCTTTTGTTAAGTTCTCGTCAAGGTACTCCTTGAGGGCTTTCAGTTCCAGTTCAGAGAGCGGGTATATTCGGCCAAACGATACTTCTGCCCCAGGCAACAATTCTATGGGGCAGTCGTATGACTGATGCGGAAGGAGAGTATCTGCCCCCTTCCTACTGGACACATCCAAGAACTTATGATACACGGATGGTACAGTGAGACGGGCTTCTGGGTCAGGATCAGAGTTCAGACTAAGTACTGGAACGGAGCATTCCATTGCCGGTGGCAGGCAATTGTCTCGGCAGTATGGGGAGAGGAACTGAACCTCCCCAGTGGACCAATCAACGGTGGGGCAGTGTGCCCGAAGGCATGGCAGACCCAGAATGACTGGGGAAAGAGGGGACGTTATAGCATCCAAAGATGGGTGCTCCAGGTGGCCGCCTGAAGTCCGGGTCAGAAGAGGCACAGTCTCATGGGTGACGGTCCCCGAGCTAATGGCCATCCGATGGGTTTTTAGGCCTGATGTTGGGCTGCAAAAGCCAGGTCAACAAAGCAGCTACAGGCTCCGGAGTCCAGAATGGCTGAGACCTGGATATTCCTGTCAGGGAGCTGAAGATGCAGTGGCAGGACTAGATGGTGGGAAGCATCTGGTAAGGATAGGAGCTCCCCTGAAGTAGAGGGGGAGCTGTGTCCATGCTTGGCCAGACAGGACTTGACTAAATGGATGGTGCCACCGCAATAGAGGCAGAGGCTATAGGTCAGCCGTCGATGTCTCTCTTCAGGGGAGAGAGAGGGATGTATCGGTCCGGGTTGCGCCCGGACCGGGCGATTAAAACTTGTGGCTTCTTCGGCTCAACGTTCCTGCAGACGTCAGTCGACCTGGATGGCCAGGTCGGTCAGGGTCTCCAGAGTCGGGGGGACACCAACGCGAGCCAGCTCATCCTTGAGCGGCTCCGAGAGCCCCAATCTGAACTGATGGCGGAGCGCTGCATCGTTCCAGGATGTATCTGCGCTCCAGCGCCGGAACTCCGCTACTTAGTCCTCTGCTGTTTGGTGTCCCTGCTGGAGCACGTGAGCGCTGCTTCAGCGGTGGCGGACCGATGGGGGTCCTCATACAACCGAGCCATGGCCTGGAAGAAAAGGGCAAGGTTGGTGGTTTCAGGAGCCCCAAGTTCCAGCAGCCGATGAGCCCAGGCTTGTGGCTCATCCGGAAGTAGCGAGATGACCAGACCCACTTTAGTAGCCTCCAGTGAGAATGTGCGGGGTTGTAGGAGGAAGTACAATTTGCATGCATTGCGAAAAGCCCGAAACCTCTGGTGGTCCCCCGTAAACCGCTCGGGCAAAGGCACCTCGGGCTCCCCAGGTAAAGTCAGTATAGTGCTGGAAGAAGCTGACACAGAGAGCTCCTGAACTCAGTTTTCCAACCGGACGTATTCTCCTTGCAAGTCCTTCACCGCCTGGGTGAGCCCGGAGAGGTGCAAGCTGAGATCCTCCATAGGAGAGGGCCACTGCGCAGACTTGGATTGGCTGTCCGTTGCTGTCACGTACCTGGTGGTAGAGTCTGACTTATGCAGTAGGCAACCTCTCTTACGGCCCTGGTTCCAGAACCCCTGGTAGAGTAGACAGGGAGCGCTGGAGCACAGGGGAGCATGAGGGCTGGATGGGACACAGGTGGTGGTATGAAATTGTCCTGTAGTCCGTGCTAGGCTGAAGAGTAGTGGTGCAGGCCGGGTCATTAACTTGCGGTCAGAGCGGTACCGAAGGAGCAGGCAATTGGGTGGTCGGATGCAGGCAGGGTCGTTAACAGGCAGGCGAGGTACAGAAGGAGCAGGCAGTCGGATGGTCAGGTGCAGGCAGGGTCATTAACAGGCAGGCAGGTAAGGTACAGAAGGAGCAGGCAATCGGATGGTCGTAGACAAGCTGGGGGTCGGTGCGGGCAGAGTTCAAGCAGACGGGGGTTCAGGCCAGGTCACAGGTAATCAGGAAGCTCAGAACGGGTAGCTCAGGAACACAGTAATGCTGTAGAATGGACAGCACTTGCTACAGGAAGCAGACTGTTTAAATAGAGCTGCCCGGCACCACCTCCTCCGGGAGCGTGAGGAAACAACAACAAACTGGAAACAAGTCCTCAGCACAATCTTCTCCTAACACCTGGCTTTTAAGGGAACATTACTCTTTGGGAGGTGTATGCCTTGGGAATCCTTGGAGTGGTCTTGTTTCTGATTCAAGTTCATGTCTCCCCAAAACACACAGACTCCGAGAATCTAGGCCCAGGATCCATGCTTAGGGCCTAGATGCCCCATTGCCAAAAATGACGGCTTCACACTGTGAGACTCATAGCAGATGTTAATGTCATTAGCTCAAAGTAACCTGTCTGGGGTCTCATGCTATATTGTGTATGTGTTTATTGTAAGTAGGTATTGTAAATAGTGTGCCTCCTAGGTGTCTTTCTCCCATTGTTAATTGTCAAAAATAAATAACTTACCTATTGCTTCTGTTAGTCTGTTCATCTCTTGAACAGGTGATTAATATTGTGACCACTGTACCTTGTTACTGAACCATTGTGGGATGTGCTTATACTTGTAATAATGTCTATTGTACAGTACTTTGTATTCAGTATTGTAGGGGCCGAATAGTCTGGTCACCTAGGCTGGTTTAAGTGACTAGTTAATTAGCTCATGTTAATTATATTCCTGTTTACAGTTTGTATTGTTAGGGTAATATGATCAGCAGGGGAATCAGGGGCGTAACGATAGGGGTTGCAGGGGTTGCAGTTGCAACTGGGCCCCATGCTCCAGGGGGCCATGTGCCTCCCTTGTACACCTGGATAGGAGGGATGGTGGCATTTAGAGGAACTATTCTCTTCCATATTCCTCCTTATTAAAGGAGATTGGTCCCTCTATATGCTGCCCCCGCCACCCCTCCTATCCAGTTTACTTGTCTTCTGCTGTTCCCAGGGTCCCTGTGCCCCCCCCCCGCCCCACAGAGCTGCTGTCTTCCCCCCTCCTCTCTCCTGCCAGCTGCTGTAGAAGATGTGTCATGATGGAGAGATGGGAATGGTTTGTAAATTTGTCCTTTTCTGAATGGACAGAGTCAGTGATTGGTACCAATTGGTGCATTCATAACTGAAGCATAGTAAACTGTTTTTACTATACTTCCATTTCTGAATGAATGGGAGGCTCGGTACTCAACTATTCCTGTCCATTCATTCTGTGCAGCTGAGGCTTGGTACTTAAATATTCCTGTCCATTCATTGAGGGCTGAGGTTTGTTTAGACCCCTGATAACTCATCAAATCCCCCCAACAGAGCTCCTAAAATAAATTGTAAAAAAATATAAAAATAAAATTGTAAAAGAAATAAAATGAAATGGTAAAAAAAAATACAATTAAAATAAAAATTAAAAACTTCTGACACCAGTGAGGGAACTATCAGGATTGCAAAGGTTGCAATTGGGACCGGGCCCTTCACCACCATGGGGAGGCCGAAGATGGCAGAAAGGGGGCCCACTGCAGAACTTGTGAAGGGGTGCTGCTGCAGGACTGTAATAAAGGGACCGCAATGGGAGTAAAGGACCCCAGTATCAGCGGGAAGAGGGAAGGGCTCTGGCTAGGGGTCGGGGGGGCCCTTCATAATTTCTTGCACCTGAAGGTTCTAGTTATGCCTCTGAGGGGAATATATATATATATAGAGATTCAATAAACAGTCATTCCTTTGGATTTTACCTCAGTAAAAAGGGCTGGTATTAGCTTTCGGTCTGCTCGGAACAATTTGGAGGGCAGGAGATGCCGTTATTGGTGAACCACCTAAATGTGGTGCCAAGTGGTTCCGTCACAAAATGTATTTGACTATTATTGTAAATGGGGTGTATTAAAGAATTTATATCAAAATTAAATGTGCATGATTATTTTGAGAGCAAGTAATAAACAAAAAAAAATCAATAACAAATGAATGTTTGGTATCCCTGTAAACAGAACAAATTGGAAGAATAACTTTAGAATTTTGTTGGGCAGAAAAAAATGACTACTTGCAAAATTTGGTTGAAGAAATTAAACTTAGTTGTATATATATATATATATATATATATATATATATATATTTATTTATTTTTTTTTTTACAGAAAAATTTTATTAAAGTATATAATGGTATACAAAAGTAGGCCTCATACAAAAGACAAAGGTACATGACAATAAAGACTTCAGAGGTATAATACAGTTGCAAAGATAATTTCTGACAAGTCAAGTCTGATCCAGTTACATTGATATTGACATCCAATTATAGGATAGCGTTATATACTAACATATTAATTCAGTAGGAGATTGTGTAAACATGTTCAGAAGTTTAAAACTTCTCGGAGAAGCAGTCTCTGAGCCTCCAAGATGTGAGAATAGGGTGTGTGATGGATAACTGGATTAAGTTGACAAATATAGGGGGGTGGGGGAGAGGGTCGGGAAATCCCAACCAATGTCGCATATGCATCTAGAGGGGGAACAGGGGGATTATTTCCCAGGGGTGTAGGAATACCATTAACAAGTTATGTATAGGGGTCCTACAAGGGAGAGGTCTCTCATCAGTATGCTACTATCAGGAAATAGATTATGGCTATTTTCCCAGGTTGCATGGTTCAGGAAAGATTAGAGTGACATAGTGTGCATTTTTTTAAAAAAGCAAAGCTTGTTAAAGGTTCAGGGACCTAGTGGTGACCCATGCCCACCATACCTTAGTAAATTTCTTGGTGCACTTGCGTACTATATATGTGAGCTTGTATGAGGGGAGTACAGAGTCCACCAGGAGGCGCCATTGTTGAAAAGTGGGAGGAGCGTCCGACTTCCAGTTACGGAGGAGCACCTTCCTAGCATAAAAGCTTAAATAGAACACCAGCAATTTAGCATGTGTAGATTGCGTTAACGGTAGAGTTGAGCGTACCCGAACTGTAAAGTTCGGGTCTGTACCAAACTTTGGGGTGTCCGTGACCCGGACCTGAACCCGGACATTTGAAAAAAAGTTTGGGTTCGGGTTCTGGGCTCGGGTATTTGATCACGCATGTTGAATAGCTCCAGGGCAGCCAATCAACAAGCGTTTCACTGGTTTGCCCTTAGAAGCCATCACAGCCATGCCTACTAATGGCTGTGATTGCCAGTGCATCATGTGACCCAGCCTCTTTATAAGCTGGAGTCACTTAGTGCTGCTTGTCACATGCTCTCTGACTAGTGTAGGGAGAGGAAGCTGCCGGCGCTCTGAGGGACAGATTGCAGATATAATAACATCTCATCGATCTGATTGTGGACTAGGTAGAGATTACTACTACTACTGCTTTGAGGGACAGATTGCAGATCTCATCCTGCATTACAGAACGATCTGATTGTGGACTAAGTAGAGATTACTACTACTACTGCTTTGAGGGACAGATTGCAGATCTCATCCTGCATTACCGAACGATCTGATTGTGGACTAGGTAGAGATTACTACTACTACTCATTAGAGATGGATCAGGTGTTAGTCTAGCAAGCCATTACGTCCTACTCTAGACGTTAGAC
>BLSH010494609.1:58488-74700 GCA_018402905.1 Glandirana rugosa
TCCTTCTGCATACCAAACGCGGCGACGAACAGTGACCGACTGCACCTGTCAGCCAGTGACAAGCAGCGGCGCAAACCATACGTCTTCCTGACGGCTGTCCACTTTCTCCAGGAAACTGCATACTAGCTCTTCCATCTTCAGGCAGGTATTACTTCTGTATTCCGTCACCTGGGGAGGGAGGGAGAGAAGGTCTTTTTCCACTGTGGTTTCGGCCGCTGCAAGAGGAAGGGGAGATCCTCTGCAGCACTTTTATCATATCCCAAGGGGATCCCAGAACATTCCCGGAATTCCCATTGGGCAGACCTGGATACCTCTTTAACATATTTAAAGGGACAGTACTCCAAAACCCATTAACATTAGATAACATACCAATGAACATAACATTAAACAAAACAGGGCTAGATGGCTGCTGTCCCAAGAAAGTGGGCTCAAATGATGCACCCCTTTGTACATTTACTGGTCAACTTCAAGGATGAGTGGTATTTTAGCATAAATTTTAGGTCACATTCCAGCCTATATTGGTAATTATTCAAGAAAGACATTTATGTTTATGAACAGAGAAGAAACGACTAATTCAAATATATTAACCTGTCTGTGATTTTTTTTTGTTTTACTATAATGCAGTAAAAGTATACACAATGACTTCACTGTACACTGCTTTTAAATTTTGATTATTATGTACTGCAAAAAAATGAAATAAAAATGTTTTTTAGATGTCTGTCTTGATATGGACTATATAGCAGGCATCTTTTGTACAGTAAAAAAAAAAAATCATCTGTCTCGAAACTGCAGCTGTATTGTGTTATGTGTGCTCCACTGTGATCTTGTTTTAAAATTACTTTAACACTATAGGTAGTAGAGAATACTGACATTATTAAACATCCCTTGTGCAATTGTACACTGATGGAAGAATGACATGCTGACAAACTGCACCTATTAATTTCACAGCAGGTCCATTTTGTTTCAGTTTTCTTTTCACAGAGCATAGAAAAGTATGATAAAATATTTTACAGATCAGTTCTTTTCTCAACTTCTAATCTGCAAAGAAGAGGAACTTTACTACGAGTATTTAAGGAAATCAATCTATCTTTTATACACCAGTGAAAACAGATCCCTGACACAGGAATGCCTGCAGTCATTGGAGAAAATATAATTAGTAGTCAAATTCAAATATCCACAAAGGAAAAAAATGAAGAAATTAATTGAATTAACACACCTGTAGAATATACCCATACAGATCTGTGATCATAGAGGATGGTGATATTAAGCCAAAAAACAAAAATGTAGTATATCACAGCTTACCGATCTTTAACCATTTGTGGACCGCTCGCCCACAATGCAATGTGGACGGGTGGCCCGCACATGCAAAGCGACGTACTGGTATGTCACTGCATGTTTATAGGTTTAGGATGCATGCATTTGCATAAATGTACACAGCAAGTGTCTGTTAGCAAGTCCTGGCTAATGGATCATAGCCAGGACCTGCTGATCGTCTGTGTTCAGTCACAGCCCAGAGCCTTGTGTTGACAATCAACACAGGGCTCTGTACAGAGCAAGCAATTTCTCTGTTTCTTATCACTAAACAGCAGGTATAAGAAACAAATAAGAGATCTTTAGTAAAAATCATCACACATTACACAATGTTAGGCACACATTTAACCCCTTGATTATCCAAGATGTTAACCCCTTCCCAGCCAGTGCCATTAGTAAAGTGACAGAGTATAGTATTAGCATTGATCACTGTATTAGTGTCCCTGGTAATGTCAGTGGCAGTTAATCAGTTCCCATTCAGTATCAGTTAGTGTCAGATTGCCCGCACCACTATTGCAGTCCCATTATAAGTCACTGATCACCTCACAACCTTTAGCAGTATAAAAGATCCAGTATACTGTATATACCATAGTTTTTAGACTGTATAACTTTCACGCAAACCCATCGATCTACACTGATTGGGATTATTGTTACTGAAAACATGCAGCAGAATACATTTTGGCCTAAATATGTGAAGAAATGTGATTTTTTTTTGGATTGGATATGTTTTATTGCAGAAAGTTAAAAATATTGTTTTTTTTTTAAATGTTTGGTCTGTTTTTCATTTATATAATAAAAAATAAAAAACCCAGTGGTGATAAAATATCATCAAAAGAAAGCTATGCTTGTATGAAAAAATGATATAAATTTTGTTTAGGTACAGCATTGCATGACCGTGCAATGACCAGTTAACCCCTTTCCGCCGGTAGGACGTCCAGGGACACCCTGGACTTTGAGGGGTGATATCTGAACTGTGCCAGCAGCTACAGGCAATGTTCAGATATCATTCTTTCTGGCCGGCGATTTCCTACACCATAAGAATGATCATAGCGACAGTTCAGCCGCTTGATCATTCTTATAGGCAGCGGGAGGGGACGTTCTCCCCTCCCCTCCCGCCGCCATTCGGTGCTTCTCCCGAGCCACCCATACAATCGGCGGCAGGGAGAAGGAATACGTCACCGTCGGATGATTGTCAGGGAGATGACTCATGACCATCTGGTCACCAGTCATCTCTATGACCCTCGGAGGCCAGGGCGCGATGTTATGACATCACGTCCGGGCTGGCTTTAGTAAACAAAGCCGTGATCACGGTTGGAAAGGCTGGGATCGGAATTTTTTTTCTGATCTTGGTCTTTCCAGCCTGCAGGAGAGATGTGAGGTCATATTGACCCCATATCTTTCCATAAAGAGGACCTGTCACGCACCATTCCTATTACAAGGGATGTTTACATTTCTTGTAATAGGAATAAAAGTGATCAAAAAAAAAATAAAGAGACAGTGTAAAAATAAAAAAATAGAAGTAAAATAAATAATAATAATAATAAAAAAATGAAAGTCCCCGCATGCTCGTGCACTAGACCTCCTCTGTAACTCTAAACATGTAACCTGTAAAAAATTTTAAAGCGTCGCCTATGGAGATTTTTAAGTACCAAAGTTTGGCGCAATTCCACGAGTGTTCGCAATTTTAAAGCATGACATGTTGGGTATCAATTTACTCGGCGTAACATCCTCTTTTACAACATATGAAAAAATTGGGCTAACTTTACTGGTTTGTAGTTTTTAAATTCTCTAAACTGTTTCTTTTCCAAAAAAATACGCGTTTGAAAAATTCCTGCGCAAATATCGTGTGATATAAAAAGTTGCAATGATCGCCATTTTATTCCCTAGAGTCTCTGCTAAAAAAAACATATATAATGTTTGGGGGTTGTGAGTAATTTTCTAGCAAAAAAATTATGATTTTTACATGTAGGAGAGGAGTGTCAGAAATGGCCTGGTAAGGAAGGGGTTAAAGTAGCACACTGCTGAATAGCAAAAAATGGACTGGTTATAAAGGAGGTAAAACCTTTGAGAACTGAAGTAATTAAATGCAGTAGCTGCATTTGTTTTTTGGGCTTTTTTTTTTTACCTGGTGATCCAGCCAGTAACACACTTCCTGTCTTAGGCTATGTTCACACTGATCTGACACGAAAGTCGTACGACTTCCGATCTGACTTGCCCTGCGACTTCATGTCCGACTTCCATGCGACTTCAATGAATGGATCCGACTTTGATCCAACCATACCAGGCCCCTTGAGTCTGGTATGAATCTTGAGAGGTGAACCCCATTGTCACGTACCTTCAGGTAGAGCCTGATGAGCAGAGGAAGGCCTCTCGTATAGTCCCAGTTCAAGGACCACTGAGTTTGCAACAAAAGCACGGTGAGGTAGGAGTGCCTGCGATGTTCTCCGTAATAGGTGAGCAGGTGTAGCAGCCAGCAGCAATGGTAGAGCTGCAGGTGGTGGCTGTGGATGCAGGCACTTGTGGATACAGGGATGCTGTAGATGCAGGTAGATTTCAGGTGGTCAAGTACAGTGGATGCAGGTACTTAGCGGCTGTAGCAAAAGGAGGACACTGGTGCAGAGTCAAACAAGCATAGATCACTGTATAAATGCCAATGGTCCCAAAAAAGTGCCAAAATGGTCCAACATGTCTGCTGCAATATCGCAATCCCGATAAAAATCGCAGCTCGCCGCCATTACTAGTAAAATATAAAAAAAATAAAAACCCCTTAAATGAATTCTCATCATTTGTAAACGCGGCAACTTTTGCGTAAACCAATCAATAAACGCAGATTGCAATTTTTTTACCAAAAATATGAGGAAGAATATAAATAGTCCAAAACCGATGAAAAAAAAAATGTTTTTTTTATATTTTTTTTTGGACATGTATTATAGCAAAAAGTAAGAAATATTGTTTTTTTTTGCAAAATTGTCGCTCTTTTTTTGTTTATAGTGGTGATCAGAAGTGACGCAGAGGTGATCAAATACCACCAAAAGAAAGCTCTATTTGTGGTAAAAAAAGGACGCAAAGTTTGTTTGGGTACAACGTCGCACGACTGCGCAATTATCAGTTAAAGCGACGCAGTGCCAAATCGCAAAAAGTGCTCTGGTCCTAAAGTGGGAAATCCTTCCGGGAATGAAGTGGTTAAACTCATTTTTTTAAACATTTCAGCTGTAGACACATTTACCTACATTGTCTCTTCTTTATCACTGTTCCTGCCTTTCCCATGATCACTGCCCATACTTTTCCTGTGTTCATGTGTCTCCTGTGCCTTGCAGTTCTTCATGGAGCATTCGAGCTTCAGCCACTGATGTTACATGGCCCTTATTAAGGTTAAGCTAGCTATGTGGGAGGTCATGTGACCTTAAGGTGTGCACACCAGGGCTGTAGAAAAGGGGGGAGTTTGGGGTGTTCAAACCCCCCCCCCCAGAGCATCCTGCCAAAAATAAAAAGTGTATCTGCCCTGTCGTTTCTCATGGCGCCAACACCGCAACAACAAACAGCGGAGCACAGCAGTCAGTATTGCGGGCGAAGTGGATGCAGCAGGTCGGGTGTAAGGCACACCTTCACAGGCACTTACGTCACGCTGTTATGACCAGGCTGTGCTGGGTTCCCGGCGGTCAGATCATAGACACAGTGGAGTGGGCGGCTCCCAAAGGAAAATGGAGCAGAGAACATGCAAGGAGGCAGTACTGCTGCTGAGCAAGAGCTGAGCCTCCCTCTTTCCTTTTCGGCTAGCTTGCTGCCTGAGAGACGGTCATCAAAGACCACTTACCACCAGTGCTGTGCTGCCATTGAGGTAAATGAGTCTGTGGCAGCTGGCAAAATTATTCACTAATCACCCAAGTCGTGGGTTACCATTTTCCACTGCTTGGTTGGTACTGACAGTCCAGCCTGGCTCTGTCAGCTATGTTGTGGTGCTGACTGCACAGCCAAAGGGCTGAGGGTTTGCCAGGCACAACAACATTGCTGCCAGAGCCAGGCTGGACTGTTTGCTGCCCTTAGTGCCCTGGCCCTTTTTTAATTGTGTTGAAAAGGCAATAATAAGCCCTGGTTCACACTAGGATGTGGTGCAGAAAACCTGCAACGCATCTCCCTCACAAGGCTGTCTTTAACGTGGGGCAAAAGAAGCAGCTGCCCTGGGCCCAGCCCCAGTCATTGTTGTGGGAGACAAAGCAGCTGCCCCTTGCACCTGCGCTGCCCGTAAATAAGATGGCGGCCAAATACTACTGGGATGGAGTTGGACTACAGCTGTGCGGCTTGGTGCTCCATCATCTCTTCCAACCCCCAACCAACCACTGCCTGACCTGCCATCACGTGACCTTCACATCCCCCTAACAGCCAATCACTCCACCCTCTAACAACCAGACCTGTGATCAGAAGGGAGGAGAGGTACAGTCCATGCTGACCTGTTATGGTGATTAGGAAGGACCATTGTGAGTGTTCAGCAGACAATGTACAGGGATAGGAGATAATACAGTACATGGATGGTCCTGATCATCTCCTGTAGTACAACTACAGTCTCTGGCCATCTCCTCCAGTATGTCTGCAGTCTCTGACCATCTCCTGTAGTACGCCTGCAGTCTCTGACAATCTCTTGTATGCCTGCAGTCTCTGACCATCTCCTGTAGTACGTCTGCAGTCTCTGACCATCTCTTGTACACCTGCAGTCCCTGATCATCTCCTGTAGTATAAAACAACAGAATCCCGCGCTCACTAATACAGAAGAGTAATATATGTTTTAAAATAAAATCAAATATTTAAAATAAATGTCCAAGATGAGTAAAAAAATGAAATGGCAGCACGCATAACCAACAGATCTATATTGTTCAAAAATGCACTAAAACCCATATGCAGCGCCTATAATATGAAGGTAAAATTGATTCAGATGATAGTCTTTCAAAGTATGATGAAAATGAAAACAGTTCAATCAAACGGCAGTATATCTCTGAAGTATCTGCGATATGAAAAAATGGATGTAGGCTTACCAGATGGTAGTAGTAAAAGTGCGGGTGTTTTAAATCCCAACCGGGCGGTTGCTCATCAAATCGACTGGAACCGATGTGACAGATCTTGGGGGGACCTCTGGTGCCGATGAAGGATGATCCTGGGTCCTAGTGGTCTGCTCCTCCTGGCGAGGGGGGAGGGAGGATGGGATGCCTTTGAACCTGGGTGGGCGCTGGTGAGGAGGGGTATGTCTCCGACTTCTCTCAACTCACATCCAGGGAATAATCCAATCCGCAATGTATGTACCAGGGCAAGAGAAAAACATCCACAATCATGTGATATCGTTTGGACAAAGTTTATTATGAATGAAGGATTAAAAATACTCACATATTCAAAATAAAACAAGAGCTCTTAGAAAAGGCAGGAGATGGAGGAAACCGACGCGTTTCGGCTCAACAGGCCGTCATCTGGGGTTTGAAACTATACTGCCATTTGATTGAACTGTTTTCATTTTCATCATACTTTGAAAGACTATCATCTGAATCAATTTTACCTTCATATTATAGGCGCTGCATATGGGTTTTAGTGCATCTCCTGTAGTATGTATGCAGTCTCTGACCATCTGTTGTCGTACGTCTGCAGTCTCTGACCCTCTCTTGTACGCCTGCAGTCTCTGACCATCTCCTGTAGTAGTCTGCAGTCTCTGACCATCTCCTGTACTATGTCTGCAGTCTTTGATCATCTCCTGTACTATGTCTACAGTCTCTGACTATCTCCTGTACTATGTCTGCAATCTCTGACCATCTCCTGTAGTACGTCTGCGGTCTCTGACCATCTCCTGTACTATGTCTGCAATCTAACCATCTTCTGTAGTACGTCTGCAGTCTCTGACCATCTCCTGTAGTATGCCTGCAGTCTCTGACCATCTCTTGTACGCCTGCAGTCTCTGACCATCTCACGTAGTATGTCTGGCAGTAAATGTTATGCACAACTCATTGGTGTGTCAGGGGCTGCAGTTGAGGCACTGAAAACCTCATCGGTTGGCCATCACTGGGATGCAGTCTCAAACCAAGCTATACATCCACACAACAAATGGAGTGTATGAGAGTCAGAACAAGCTGCTCTGGTTTAAAGTAGACCTTTCACCATGAAGGCCTCTTTCACACACACTGCAGTCCCTACTTTCATAGCTGTGTGTGCTCTGCTCATTGCTAATAACACGTTCTAGGAGTTTTCTGTCTATTGGTGAGTCCCCCACCTCCCCAGCCCATGGTGTGCAGGCAGTGAAATGATGTGCTGTAACCTCCAGCAACCAATCAGTGAGTGGTAAGAGTGGTAATGATCTGCTTTAACCTCCAGCAACCAATCAGCAACCAATCAGTGAGCAGTCATGATGTGAATGGGGGGGTGGCGAAAAAAATGTTTGCCCAGGGTCCAATCAATATGAAATGTGGCCCTGATCCTGCACCACCTTCAAATTACACTGCCCTTGCAATCTACAGTGGGTGTTAGTGAAATCTTGACGACAACCCTGCTTGCTATGGGGCACACAGTGCATTCTCGCTCCTGTGCTGTGTGGGTCGATGGAGCCACACTCCATCGACCCACACAGCGCTGCATTGCCCCCCCCCGGTTCACTACTTGGTACCTGCTGCTGAACCCCCCCCCCCCGGGACAAAAAATGATCTACGGCCCTGGTGCACACTTCAACCAGCAAGAGGGTGGCATGCACTGTTTTAATGGAAATAATCAGGTGGAGGGGCCTGGGACATGCTCAGTGCTAAAGTTCAGATGAAGGACACAGTTATACTGACAAAGGTGGTCATGTGACCCTTACAGTGAATGCACCTCATAGTCTACTTGCTTCCTGACCAGAACTTAAAGGAGAATCCATAAGGAGCGGCTGACAAAAACATGTATGAGTTTGTAACAATAAAAACAAAAAGCTTGCTTTGGGTTAGGTGAATGTTTATATATAAAAATAGAATGATTTATTGATCTCACCTGCAACTTCTGTTGACACCTGTAATTTCAGTGTCTTCATATTTGGCCACAGTAGATCTAATATATTGCATGTACATAGTATACACAATGAGTCACACTCATACTGTTGCTATTATCAAATCATTTTATGAACAATCTGTCCTTACTTTTGTGAATTTCTGCATTACGGTCTGGAAAAGTAGGTACCGGCATGAGGAACTGCACATGCACACATGACATCACCCAAGTCATTAAAGCAGAAGTATGTCCAAAGCTTTTTGGCTATACTTCTCCTATGGATCACAGGAGTGCAGTTCATTCTTCACTCCTGTGACCCTTTTTTAGCCGACAGTGGGCTAGAGCCACTGTTGGCTGACGTCACTCAGCTGGTGCCAGCTGGGGCAAGATCATGACTTTACAGTTGGGATCCACCCAGATGACTGGAACGGCAGCTGGCTCAGCCTCTCAGTTGTGCTGCTGGGAGACTGAGCCAGCTGGTCTCTCCCATCCACAACTCAGCTCTCAAGTGAGCACTGGAGGGGCAGAGCAGAGAGTCACAGCTCCTGTCACAGTCCCAATCACAGCTCTCTGCTCAGAGTGGAGGGCAGAACCAAGTAATCAGTGGTGTTTGATCACTCCAGTGCAGAGGCAGTGGGGCAGAGATACAGCATCAGATTGATGCTGCATCTACCTTGGTGAGTATAAGGTTATTTTTGGTAAACCCATACTTCTGTTTTAAAAACTGGGACCAGCCAGACCTCACTGCTGGCTCTGCTCATGACTTTGCACCAAATTATCTGCCTGCTGCTGACTCTAGCTTGTTTCCTGATCTCATCCTTTTCAGTGAATCATGCTCTCATCCATTGCAATCCCCAAAAACAGCTGTATTTGTTGATTGCTTGCTTCACTCAAAAATTAAGACACCAAAATAGAAGGAAATCTGTTTCAACATAGGGGTACCCCATTAGGGGGAAATGCTCTATTTATCCTCACTGACCTCAAAAGAGTGGAAAATGGGTATTTGAACTGACAAACACCGAAAAAATGATATATACAAACTTTATTATACAAAATGCAAAATCAAAAGAAACAGAAAAAAACAAGCATGATTTCATGCAATAAATATTTAAAATGACAGATCTGTCATTAAAATGACATCATACTACTGAGGGATGCCGCTTAAGGTGCATATTATTAGTGTAGTGATGTGATCATTTCTTTGCCCATTTTCCAAGTCTATACTTCTGTTATGCAGTGTTTGTTTTGCCCTTTTCCAATATGGTAGCTGTGCTCTCTCTCTCTGCATTGAGGATGAGGTCATCAAGAAGAGCAGAGGCATGGTGTAATGTTCTTTATTGAAACCCCACAGAAGTGGAAACCGGAAGTGACGTTTCATCGCCCCCATGTTGCTACACCCGCACTCGTCCGCAATAGGATACAGACAGAAGGCAGCAAGCGGACATCTTTGTACACCCACCAGAGTTTTAAATTCTACACTTATGTTTAACAGTAGACGGAGCTTACATACTGAAATACAGTATGTAGACACACATCACACTTTTTTTATGTTCAACTTTAAAAGCAGTGCAAGTCTGCTGATCTCACAGCTTAGCAAATGTCACAGAATACCGCTGCTTTTCAAATTTAACAACAAAACAGTTAGACAGATTTATAAATCCTGTATTTCAATATGTAAGCTCTGTTTACTGTTAAAAATATGTGTGAAATTAAAAACTCCAGTGGGTGTACAAAGACGTCTTTGCTGCCTTCTGTCTGTATCCTTAGTGCGGACAAGTGCTGGTGTAGCAACATGGCGGCGATGAAACGTCACTTCCAGGTTTCCATTTCTGTGGGGTTTCAATAAACAATGCTACAATGGCAAGGTTTATTGGGGGGTAGGAGAGAACATATGTTGGAGAGTGGACAATGGACTCCTGCTGAGAGAACACAGATATAAGCTTCCTGCATTGCTGCATAGACAGTTAACGATTTCATGTTTCTGTTTGGAAAACACCTTATGTTGGATGGTTCACTGAATGTTATTTCTTCAATACATGGACTTTCAAATACAATGCTGTGTGGATTACTGTCTATACATTTCTCAATTGGGATTTCACTTGCTATTCACAAGCCCCAATTGAGTGGAGGCATTAGCGCTTGTTAGAGATCCTGTCTTGATCACACAGATAATAAAGACCCTGCTCCTAAATATTATACAGGTGGTGTCATCATACCCCAGTAGCCACAGAGAGTGCAAAGAATAGTGCTACATTAGCAAAGTGTATATCTCAGATACAGTGGGGGTCATTTATTAAAGCTGGATCGTGTAAACTCTGGTGCAGCTCTGCATAGAAACCCATCAGCTTCCAGGTTTTATTGTCAAAGCTAATATGAACAAACTGAAATTAGAAGCTGCTTGGCTATTATGCACAGCTGCACCAGATTCTGAGTGCACCAGCTTTAGTAAATCTCGCCCATTGTCCATAATTAAATGCATACTGTTGATCCTATGTCTCACAAATTACACTTATGATGGCTAGAACAATTACAAAATGGTATTTCAGAAAGAATTGCAAAAAAATTGTTTCTGGCATGCATCCACCCTTAGGGCTCATTTACATGAGATGAAAGCAGGGGCATTTTTAAACACAGAATAAATACAGTACAAAGTCACATGCAAGAAAAATGAATGTGTTCCAATGGGCCTAGTTTACACAATTACAGTGCTTTCATGTGCATTAAAAAAAGTACAGCATTCTGCATTTCCTGCACTGGAATGCACCACAAATGCACATAAATGTGAACAAATACATTGAAATAAATACAAAAATATTCCACAAAATGCAAATGCACTGAGAATGCACACAAATCTGCATGCAGAAATGCAGAGTGAATCCAGAGATTGTGGTGTAAATGAACCCTTAATCAGTTTTCCTAATTGCAATTTGTCTAACCATCCCAGATATTTCAGTCTTGTTTGCACAGGAGAAATTGTCAGCAATTTAAATGCGACTTTGAAATGCATGTTTGGAGCAATGTCTCTCTTGCAAGGGAATTATCCCCAGAGCTTGGTGAATGAGTGAAGTTCTGTTGACTTCCATCAACCAATCAAATGCAAGCAAAATTTTTTTTTCCCTTGCACGTGACTGGGTATTCTTTGCAAAGTGGGAATTCACCACATCCACTAAGAAAGGGGTGCCCAATCAGTGACCCAGGGGCCACATGTGGCCAGTGGAGCCCTCTGATATGGCCTGCAACCTCCTGTTTTGGGATGGTGGTTTGGCAAGCACAGATCGCAGGTTGCCATCCCAGAGTATCAGTGTTCTGAATGAAGCGGTTGAGGAAGCAAGCAGCTGTGGAGAATATCTGCATAACATGTACTGGCACTTCATATGTTATCTCTTTTTAATTCCCTCCTTGGAGGGAATCCATCCCATCCATCCTTCACACACTCCTTCATATCAGGTATAGCAAAACCTGGCAAGGACCCCTCCCTCCCTGATAACTACAGATCGATAGCACTCTTAAATTCGGATTACAAGTTTCTTACAAAAATCCTTGCCACCCGTCTGTCCTAATTGTTATCTAAACTGATTGACAAGGATCAAGTGGGTTTTGTCCCAGCAAGGCACGCCGGGGACAATACTAGGTGCACCATTGACCTAATTGACATGCTAAATAGAGTCCGTCGTCCTGCACTGATCTTAAGTTTAGATGCTCAAAAAGCATTCGACCGGTTAAGCTGGCCCTATATGTTTGCAACTTTGACATGATTTGGCTTTCAGGGCCCCTTTATTTCTGCTCTACATGCTCTTTATTCCAACCCTTTCTCTCAGGTTCGCATGTCTTCTTTCCTGTCGCAGACCTTCCAGATGTCCAATATCACCAGGCAGGAGTGCCCGTTGTCGCCGCTTCTTTTTATTACTTGTTTAGAACCTTTCACTGCTGCCATCCATGCCCATAACTAAAACCTTGTCAGTGGCCCAACAAAAGGACGTTAAAGAGTTTGTGAGTAAGAATAGAGACTTTTTCTCTCACCTACCTGGACTGACCACAGTTATACAGCATGACATCATTACGGAACCAGGTGTCCATGTCAATGTAAAGCTCTATAGAATACCTGGGTGTAAAGCAGTTGCAAATGAAATAAAGAACATGTTAGAGTTGGACATAGAGGAGTCCCACAGTGTTTGTCCCAAAGCCAGATGGCACTATAAGGTTTTGTAATGATTTCAGGAAGTTGAATAGCGTGTCCAAATTTAATGCATACCCAATGCCTTGGGTCGACGAGCTTGTTGACAGATTGGGACGTGCCAGGTACATAACTGCATTAGTCCTGACTAAAGGTTTTTGGCCGATACCCCTAATGAAGTCTTCAAAAGAGAAGACTGCCTTTTCTACTCCTGGGGGGGTCATTCCAATATAAGCAGATGCCTTTTGGATTGCATGGGGCTCCTGCCTCATTCCAGAGAATGATGGACAAGACAGTGAGACCACATCACCAATACGCAGCTGCCTATATGGATGATGTATTTTTAAGATGAAAAGGGAAAACAAAGGGGGGAAGGGATATGGGTGGGGAGGGAGGGGGAAGGAATTGGAACCCTGGGGGAAAGGGATGTTTGGGTTTATGGGGGGGGGGGGGGGACTATGGCGGTGCAAAGCTTATAGTATATGTCTCTAGTAAATTTAATCAGTGAGAAAGAATAATTAAAATACAAATTTTATTTGTTTGTATTAAAATAGCACATAGTTGTGCTGGTATAATTTTGACACTTAAAACATCATACAGTAGAGAAAAACAGAAGTACAGTAGGGTACATAGAATATTTTGAAAGTTTACAGATCTGTGTCGATGTCCAACATGTTTCGCTTGCAAAGGCTTCCTCAGGGACTACAAACGACACATTCTTTGTACCATTCTAATGTAGAAGACAAAAGGTAAATAAGTACAATAGAAATATAACAATATATACACAGTTAATTGAGAATTCACATGCAATGTTTCAATGAATTCAACCAAACAATTATTGAAAATGAGAATATTAATATTATTAGTATTAAACATGCATCACCTCCTACTGCTCAGAACCATGCCTGCAAGCCAAGCCTCCGCCGTATGTCCAACACCTGCGTCACAGTGAGGGCGATGGTGTTGTGCAACCACCAACCAACTATAAGTGGAACCGACAGGTAAGTGATAAGAGGAGAAAGAAAAAAAAAATTTTTATATAGTAGATAAGAAAACGACAAAAATGTTGATACCTTGTATCTTAAGGGAATTCTTTTGACGAGATAGCGTGTTGAAATTAGGCTATAAGGTCCTGGCCCCGTTTGTGAGGGGGTTTATGAACCGCCAAATCCGCTGAAACCGCAAACATATTTATGAATATGGGGACTAACTGGAATACTATTTTCATTCAGAAGTATGTATAAGCTTCTGCATTGAATGCTGCGTAGTGCACCAGGGCCAGTGAAGCAGGTCGACTCCCTATATTCATCCAGAAGGCGCAATAAACGCCAACAGAAAAAACAGGGGGACAACTGCAACCCACCCTCTCTGCAGCAGCACTTCTAAATTTAAAACAAAAAAAACAAAAAAAACACAAACTGAGGAGACACAAATAGTGATGAAAACAGGGTTGAGACTAAATAGAAGAAGCAAAGAGAGGTATGCATAGAAAATTCCAACCAGCACATGCTATGCAATAGAATAGGTGTTGGTGAGTGAGCAGCAGTATATATGGCCGAGCATTGCTCTGTTATATTGCATGGATAAATTAGCAGTGCTTATATAAAGAGGATCTAATAAGAATTAGGGGATCTTTACTGAGAACTGAAAGTACTTTGAGTTACAAAGCATGAAGCCACAGAGAGGGCATCGCTGCTATCATTAACCAAATAATGAGCAAGAAGCCACAGACAGAGCCAAGGGCTTACCTGGAGCACCTGTACTGAGATGTAGACGGTCCAACAGGCTGGGACCGTGTGAGCGCAGAGACGGTCCATTATAGTGGTAAACGTGCGCAGCGTGTGACTTTGCACGCGCACGTTCGGATAGCAGCGGCGTCAGGCTCCAACGCCCCGCCATTCAAACGAAAGGAACCACAATCCCCATAGTGCTTCGCGGCGTGGGATCCGCCCCATACACCAGGGGAAGCAGTAAACAATCCGCAGAGAGCGACGGGGCGGAGGTGAGAGACGCCTTGGATGCTGCTATGAGTATTGCAGCATCCATCCGAGCGAGTGCACAAAACACCAAATATCGCACCCGAATAAACAGGTGAAAGGAGGAAGGGCAGAGATTGATAGGGCCAAATTCGACCCAATTTAGCTTAGCAGGCTAAGGTCCAAAAGCGGGTGAATGCATGGTATATAGTTAATACAATTAGAACAAAATAAGAATCAAAACAAACAAGATACCTAAATTGAGCATTGGTAGGTAATGATATTACATGTTGCCTCGAACCACCTGAGTTAACAAGTCAAGACCACAGTGACAATGTATTCATAACAATACAAGTACAAATAAAGAAGAAAAATCATATCTATAATTACTATATATTCATATAACAAGAGTACAAGCATGTGTGCAATGTGTGTGCATACTGCCAATGCCCACATGCATATGTGCCTATCAATGTGCACACACAGCGCACACCTGATCTGAAAGAGTATATATTGTTAAAAAAAGAGTGAAAAAGACAATTAAGGATCATAATCAGATACAGAAAATCTGCTAGTGTGTCTCCATATGTACCTAGATGAATGATGCAAAACTTATATTCTCATTCAGACCTGGGTAAGTGGTGGCACGTAAGTAATGGATCCATCTCGCCTCAGCCTGGAGGAGAGCTTGGTCCACACTACCTCCTCGAGTGCCCACAGGCATATGTTGGAGGGCTGCAAATTTCACCACCTTAGAGTCAAAGTGTTGAAACTTGGCTATATGTAGATTTAAGGCAGTAGTAGTTTTTTTCTTGAAAAGGGGTGTAATATGATCTTTGATGCGTTTGATAAATGGTCGTTTCGTTTTTCCAATATAAAAGGCACCACAGGTGCAAGATGCAAAATATACTACTCCTGCTGTCTGGCAAGTGACACGATAATCAATGCCATGTAACTGTCCATTAGGCAGAGGGATTAGATCTGAATTCAATATATAGGGGCAGAATTGGCATCTCCCACAGGCAAATGTGCCTGTCTTGGCCTGTTTAGTAGTTTTGGATCCCTCTAGATGGCTTTTGACTAGTCTGTCCTTTAGGGAGCGAGCACGTTTGAATGTTATCTGGGGGTGAGGATGAATGTATGAAGCAATTTGGGAATCAGCTAGCAGAAGAAGCCAGTGCTTCTCTAGAATCGATCTGACCTGTTTGTGTTGGTTTGAATATTTGGTTATAAATAGTGTTGAGCAAACCCGGACTGTAACGTTCGGGTCCGTACCGAACTTTCGGGTGTTTGTGGCACGGACGCGGACATTTCAAAAATTGTTCGGGTTCGGTCCGGGGTTCTGCTATTTTACTCCACGTGTTGAGAAGCTGCAGGGCAGCCAATCAACAAGCGTTTCACTGGTTTGCCCTTAGAAGCCATCACAGCCATGCCTACTAATGGCATGGCTGTGATTGGCCAGTGCATCATGTGACCCAGCCTCTTTATAAGCTGGAGTCACAGTGCTGCAGTCACATACTCCTTGGGTTAGTGTAGGGAAAGGAAGCTGAAAGCTTGAGGGAGAGATTTGAGACATTTTAAGACCTGATCCTGCATCCTGAGATAGATCACTTTACTACTGCTGTCTGTGCTGTTGCTCTGAGGACAGATAGCAGAAATTACAGATTTCACATACCGCTGCTTTGAGTTGCAGATCAAGCTCTGCATAAAACAACGATCGCTACGATCGTGACTAGACGTTGAGTTTCGTCGCCATACACTTTA
>BLSH010494609.1:79459-104620 GCA_018402905.1 Glandirana rugosa
CCTAATCTGTGTTGACAAGGAGCCTAAGACTGATAAAACACCGTCGTTTCCTTGATGCATGATCTAATGCACGAGCACCGATATCAGCCAGTACGGATTTCTCTCGTATGTTTTTTACGTTAAGTGTATTATCTCTTAGGGAATATATAAGGGTTTTTTGATTCTTCCTAAGCTTGAGCCATTCTAAATATTGATCTCAACTCGTTTGGAGACCTTCAAGCCCAAGACGACCAGGCAGGCTTGCCTGGGGCTTGCTAGCGTGCCTGTTGCTTGGGGTAACTTTAGTTACCCCTGTTTTAAATATTTAAAGTTATTTCCCTGTCCCCATTTTTTTGTAGGGCACTTGCCCTACCCTTACCCCCATTTTACTTCCTTTTGCAGACCTCTAGGGCTTTCCAGGACTTTCCTACAGCCATTTTTGTGCCTAAAAGTTCGGGTCCCCATTGATTTCAATGGGGTTCGTTGTCCGTGCGATCGTTCGGGGTCCGTTCGGACGGACCAGCAGAACCCGAACTTCCAGAGGTTTGCTCAACTCTAGTTATAAATCTTACCGAGTTCGAATCCTTCTTAGTTTTTTGGGAATATATAAGGGATTCTCTATTATGTGAATTGCATTTTTTGTATGCTCTCTTTAGGCATGACCGACTATAGCCACGAGCACGTAATCTAGTACGTAGTTCCTTTGCTGCCACAAAATAGTCAGAATCCGAGGAACAGTTGTGTCTAATCCTCAGATACTGACTATATGGTATGCTATCCAATAATGGTTTAGGGTGCAAACTATGTGCATTGAGGATAGTGTTGCCTGCTGTAGGCTTTCTGTATAAAGTTGATCCCAACAAGCCGTTGTGGTCAACAAAGATTTCCAAATCCAGGAAAGTAATCCTATTTTGACTGCATTCCATTGTAAATTTTAAATTGAAATCATTTATGGAAATTGTGTGCATAAATTTTGAAAGTTGTTCGCGAGTACCTGACCAAATTAGTAGCACGTCATCTATATATCTATGCCGTGAAACTATGTGGCAGAGAAGAGACACTAAATCATCACATGAAAATAGTTTCTGTTCCCACCCCCCCAGGTAGAGGTTGGCATAGGCAGGGGCACATCTTGTGCCCATTGCCAGTCCCTGTACCTGGAGGTAGTGGGAAGAGTTGAAAATGAAACAATTGGTGGTGAGTATGTAAGTGAGAAGGTCTATGACAAATTTGTTGTACGTTATCGAATGTGTACCTCTATCCATTAGAAACTTGGAAACAAGTCCAATCCCCTTGGAATGGGGAATGGAGTTGTACAGGCTTTCTACACCCAAAGCCACTAACCAAGCGTCTACAGGGACGAGGAGTCCCTCAATAATGCGAAGCAGGTCAATAGTGTCCTTTACATAGGATGACAATGCTGTTACGTGAGGTTGAAGATATGAATCAACTAATTTGCTAGCATTTTCGGCTATGCTACCACATCCTGAAATGATAGGTCTACCTGGAGGAGTATGTAAGGATTTATGGATTTTTGGCAAAGCGTAAAATGTGGGGATAACTGGGTCTAACATTTAAGAATTGCCAAGTATTTTTGTCTATAGTTCCATTGTGGTAAGCATGAAAAATAATTCTGCGGTATGTTTCAATGACATTTTCGACCACTGTTTTGGTTATGGGTCTATACCAATCCCAGTTGGCCAAAATCGCATTGCACATGGAAAGATATTGGTCATAATCCATAACAACCAAAATTCCGCCTTTGTCGGCGGGTTTGATCACTATATTTTGATTAGATTGAAGTGATGAAATTGCCTCCATTTGAGTTCGAGACAAATTGGATGAAGTGGGGGATTTGAAATTTAGTTTTTCAACTTCTCTCACAGTTTGTTGAACGAATGCCCATATATTCGGATTGGAGCTACGTTGGGGGAAAGCACGTGATTTTGGTTTATATGAGATGGGAGGGGGAAAACACACCCCTTGTACCCGGATACCACCTGTGAACGAAATAGGTGGAATGCCGTCGGTCTCTTGGGTCGGTTCTGACTCCTCCCAGAGATCTATTAAATCTTGCAAGGTTTGTGATTCCAAATTGTAATTTGTTACCTGTTCCTGAGATTTTTTGCCATATATGGTTTTGTACATTACTCTACGAGCAAAAAGATGTATATCCTTGACTATGGTGAATTTATCAAGATTTTGATTTGGACAGTAAGATAAACCCAGCTTCAAAACCTCGGTTTCAGTTGAAGACAGAGGGTAGGAAGATAGGTTAATTACCTCCAAGTGTTTAGTGTCAAAATTGTCAAAATTATCATCATCCTTATTGGAAAATGTTACTGTTTTGATGTTGTTTACTTTTTTGGTATTTTTTACTCCGGTGCTGGGCTTGGTAATAAGGTCAGAGGGGGAGCCGGGTGTGGGGTTATGTCGAGTTTTTTCCCTAATAAAATAGGTGCCATTCTTACTTCTTTAGAACCATTATGTGATGTGTTTAAACAAGTACTTTGTATAGATGAATCGCTTACCTTCGATGTAGAGGCCCGAACCGGTGCGCATAAGGAAAGATTTGAAACAGTGGATACAGAGGAGGAGGCCAAATTTGGAGTGATAGAACTGATAGGCCCCATAGCTGAGGTCGTACTTGGAATAGGTGCAGAGTGAAAAGACGAGATGTGTAGAGGTGATAATGAGTTGGAAGGAGGTGGTCGTTTAGGTGCAGGTGCGCAGGTGCCACGAGTAGAGCTAGAGGTCCCGGTACCAGAATCTGCTTTTCGTCTTTTCGGGACTCTGGTATCTGAAAAATCTGGATATACAGTCGATAGGCTAGAAGGAGAGGAGACAGGAGACACATTAGATGTAATTTTAGATGGCTTGAGAGGTGAAGTGCTTTGGTGCTTAGTAATGTTGGGAATGTTCTTAGTCCATTTATAGGCATAGCCATTATCATGGGCTGCTTTGTCCTTAAGATATTTTTTCTCTTTTTGGGCAATAAGCTGTACTGTGTATTTCTCTAGGGATTCCCGGAGGTCACTCTCCCTCTTTTTGAATGAGGGAGAATGAGCTATTGAGATATAGTCATTTATCCATTTTTTAACCTGTGCGTCCAAGGATTCAATATCCTCCTCATATTTTTTACTTAAAAGATGGAGCATGCCTTGGGAGCAGGTGAGCAATTTATGCTCCCATGCTTGTTTGAGGGTGTCATTAATTTTATGTAAATTTGGGAAAATTTGTATACGTAGACCCCAAGGTGCTACATTGTTGTTAGAATATTTCTCAAAATATTCCTTATGCCAAAAAAGGCGTACTTTTCTCTCCAACATTTTTTGTAGACGGGCAAATGCCTCTGATATTTCTGTTTCAGAAAGTTCTTTTTCATCCTGAGCTTTGTGTGCCTTTTCCATTAATTCCTCCCAAGCTTCTCCACAGAAGCTTGCCATATTTAGCTGTTGGTGGTGGACTGGAGTATAATTTTAACCCATAGTTATAGAACAATGTAACAATAACATATAAAAGTTAGTTTGAAGTGCCAAACCATACCAATGTGTGAATTAAATCACTTATTTGGATAGGTGTAGGAAGAAAAAGTATAGTGGCACTTCATATGTAGAGCACCTCATCCCAAAATTCGATATTTTTAAGATCAAAAGGGAAAACAAAGGGGGGAAGGGATATGGGTGGGGAGGGAGGGGGAGGGGGAAGGAATTGGAACCCTGGGGGAAAGGGATGTTTGGGTTGATGGGGGGACTATGGCGGTGCAAAGCTTATAGTATATGTCTCTAGTAAATTTAATCAGTGAGAAAGAATAATTAAAATACACATTTTATTTGTTTGTATTAAAATAGCACATAGTTGTGCTGGTATAATTTTGACATTTAAAACATCATACAGTAGAGAAAAACAGAAGTACAGTAGGGAACATAGAATATTTCGAAAGTTTACAGATCTGTGTCGATGTCCAACATGTTTCGCTTGCAAAGGCTTCCTCAGGGACTACAAACGACACATTCTTTGTACCATTGTAATGTAGAAGACAAAAGGTAAATAAGTACAATAGAAATATAACAATATATACACAGTTAATTGAGAATTCACATGCAATGTTTCAATGAATTCAACCAAACAATTATTGAAAATGAGAATATTAATATTATTAGTATTAAACATGCATCACCTCCTACTGCTCAGAACCATGCCTGCAAGCCAAGCCTCCGCCGTATGTCAAACACCTGCGTCACAGCGAGGGCGATGGTGTTGTGCAACCACCAACCAACTATAAGTGGAACCGACAGGTAAGTGATAAGAGGGGAAAGAAAAAAAAAAAAATTTTATATAGTAGATAAGAAAATGACAAAAATGTTGATACCTTGTATCTTAAGGGAATTATTTTGACGAGATAGCGTGTTGAAATTAGGCTATAAGGTCCTGGCCCCGTTTGTGAGGGGGTTTATGAACCGCCAAATCCGCTGAAACCGCAAACATATTTATGAATATGGGGACTAAATGGAATACTATTTTCATTCAGAAATCTACATATAGCCAAGTTTCACCACTTTGACTCTAAGGTGATGAAATTTGCAGCCCTCCAACATATGCCTGTGGGCACTCGAGGAGGTAGTGTGGACCAAGCTCTTCCCCAGGCTGAGGCGAGATGGATCCATTACTTATGTGTCACCACTTACCCAGGTCTGAATGAGAATATAAGTTTTGCATCATTCATCTAGGTACATATGGAGACACACTAGCAGATTTTCTGTAACTGATTATGATCCTTAATTGTCTTTTTCACTCTTTATTTAATAATATATTCTCTTTCAGATCAGGTGTGCGCTGTGTGTGCACATTGATAGGCACATTTACAAATGGGGGAATTGGCAGTATGCACACACATTGCACACACGCTTGTACTCTTGTTATATGAATATATAGTAATTATAGGTATGATTTTTCTTCTTTATTTGTACTTGTATTGTTATGAATACATTGTCACTGTGGTCTTGACTTGGTAACTCAGGTGGTTCGAGGCAACATGTAATATCATTACCTACCAATGCTGCAATTTAGGTATCTTGTTTGTTTTGATTCTTATTTTGTTCTAATTGTATTAACTATATACCATGCATTCACCCGCTTTTGGACCTTAGCCTGCTAAGCTAGATTGGGTCGAATTTGGCCCTATCAGTCTCTGCCCTTCCTCCTTTCACCTGTTTATTCGGGTGCGATATTTGGTGTTTTGCGCACTCGTTCGGATGGATGCTGCAATACTCATAGCAGCATCCAAGGCGTCTCTCACCTCCGCCCCGTCGCTCTCTGCGGATTGTTTACTGCTTCCCCTGGTGTATGGGGCGGATCCCACGCCACGAAGCACTATGGGCATTGTGGTTCCTTTCGTTTGAATGGCGGGGCGTTGGAGCCTAACGCCGCTGCTATCCGAACGTGCGCGTGCGATGTCACACGCCGCGCACGTTTACCACTATAATGGACCATCTCTGCACTCACACGGTCCCAGCCTGTTGGACCGTCTACATCTCAGTACAGGTGCTCCAGGTAAGCCCTTGGCTCTGTCTGTGGCTTCTTGCTCTTTATTTGGTTAATGATAGCAGCGATGCCCTCTCTGTGGCTTCATGCTTTGTAACTCAAAGTACTTTCAGTTCTCAGTAAAGATCCCCTAATTCTTATTAGATCCTCTTTATATAAGCACTGCTAATTTATCCATGCAATATAACAGAGCAATGCTCGGCCATATATACTGCTGCTCACTCACCAACACCTATTCTATTGCATAGCATGTGCTGGTTGGAATTTTCTATGCATACCTCTCTTTGCTTCTTCTATTTAGTCTCAACCCTGTTTTCATCACTATTTGTGTCTCCTCAGTTTGTGTTTATTTTTGTTTTAAATTTTGAAGTGCTGCTGCAGATAGGGTGCATTGCAGTTGTCCCCCTGTTTTTTCTGTTGGCGTTTATTGCGCCTTCTGGATGAATATAGGGAGTCAACCTGCTTCACTGGCCCTGGTGCACTACGCAGCATTCAATGCAGAAGCTTATACATACTTCTGAATGAAAATAGTATTCCAGTTAGTCCCCATATTCATAAATATGTTTGCGGTTTCAGCGGATTTGGCGGTTCATAAACCCCCCTCACAAACGTGGCCAGGACCTTATAGCCTAATTTCAACACGCTATCTCGTCAAAAGAATTCCCTTAAGATACAAGGTATCAACATTTTTGTCGTTTTCTTATCTACTATATAAAATTTTTTTTTTTTCTTTCTCCTCTTATCACTTACCTGTCGGTTCCACTTATAGTTGGTTGGTGGTTGCACAACACCATCGCCCTTGCTGTGACGCAGGTGTTGGACATACGGGGAGGCTTGGCTTGCAAGCATGGTTCTGAGCAGTAGGAGGTGATGCATGTTTAATACTAATAATATTAATATTCTCATTTTCAATAATTGTTTGGTTGAATTCATTGAAACATTGCATGTGAATTCTCAATTAACTGTGTATATATTGTTATATTTCTATTGTACTTATTTACCTTTTGTCTTCTACATTACAATGGTACAAAGAATGTGTCGTTTGTAGTCCCTGAGGAAGCCTTTGCAGGCGAAACATGTTGGACATCGACACAGATCTGTAAACTTTCGAAATATTCTATGTACCCTACTGTACTTGTGTTTTTTTCTCTACTGTATGATGTTTTAAATGTCAAAATTATACCAGCATAACTATGTGCTATTTTAATACAAACAAATAAAATTTGTATTTTAATTATTCTTTCTCACTGATTAAATTTACTAGAGACATATACTATAAGCTTTGCACCGCCATAGTCCCCCCCCATCAACCCAAACATCCCTTTCCCCCAGGGTTCCAATTCCTTCCCCCTCCCCTTCCCTCCCCACCCATATCCCTTCCCCCCTTTGTTTTCCCTTTTCATCTTAAAAATATCGAATTTTGGGATGAGGTGCTCTACATATGAAGTGCCACTATACTTTTTCTTCCTACATGGATGATGTAGTCATCCACAGCCCTCTTTGGGAATGTCATTTTCCCCGGGTGCAAGGAGTAGTAGACTCCCTTAGGAAAACAGGACTCATTACCAACCCGAAAAATGTGTGCCATAGGCTTGGAGGAGCCCAAATACCTTGGCTACATTATTGGTCGAGGGCTGATTAAGCCTCAGATTAATAAGATTAAGGTGGTTCAAAAATGACACCAACCTATAAATAAAGAGCAAGTTTGTGCATTTCTGGGGATCACAGGGTACTACAGGGATTTAAAACCCAATTTTGTTACCATTGCAGCCCCACTGACAGACTTGATGAAGGGAAGGGGATTTGGCCATGATTAAGTGGAATCCTGAGGCAGAAAAGGCATTTCAAATGTTGAAGCAAGCCCTTTGTGCACAACCGGTGCTCGTGACCCCGGATTTCACAAAGGAGTTTGTAGTACAGACAGACGCCTCTGATGTGGGACTCTGTGTGGTACTGTCCCAAATCAGAGATTGTGAGGAGCACCCAGTTGTCTACTTAAGCAGGAAGCTTAACAGACATGAGAAAAACTATGCCATTGTTGAGAAGGAATGTTTAGCTATCAAATGGGCCTTAGAGGCCCTGAAATATTACCTGTTGGGGAGACCATTCAAACTAGTCACTGACCTTGCCCCTCTGAAATGGATGTGTGATAAGAAGGAGAAAAACGGTCATGTGACAAGGTGGTTCCCTAGCTGGGAAACACCAGAATAATGCAGATGCCCTTTCCTGTGTCCATTTTCTGTTTGGGTCAGTTGCTCAGCTGCAGAGGCTTGAACAGAGGGGGGGGGGGGGGGATATGTGGCAATGATAGGCAAGGTGATCAATAAGTGTTATGTTTCACCTCACATGCGTTTATTTTCAGTAAACGAAGGCAAAATCCAGTGCAGGTGTTACCAGCCACCTTAGAAGGGTTGATTCTGGACCAGATTTTGTGGTACACATGTGTTCACCAACAGGTGGTATAAATAAGCAGGAATTAGAGCAAAGATTTTCTCTGGCCTGGGACTCAGGAGCCATTAAGCTTGAGAAAGCTTATGAACTGAAGATTGCTTTATGACTGAAACAAAATGGTTTGCATTGTCTTTGTTTTGTTGGTGACTGGGAGAAACCCTTCACCGCTCAGTTAGGAAAACTGGAAATGTTTAGTAAGAGCCTGGATGGCAAGGATTTATTTTCTGTTTTGTTTCTTTGATTTTCATGCAACCTTTTAAAATAAAACTGGCTATAAGTTAGCTTTTAAGAAAATTTGCCATTTGGACTACCTTTTTTCCCAGGGAAGGTGATCCCCATTGAGCTAACCCCCCACAGCTTATTAAAACTATTGAAATACACAACAAACTCAAACCGCTATTTTATTTTAGTATACTACAGGGAAACAAAGAAAACTTTTATCTTGAATAATAAAAATACTAAATAATAAAAATAATTTGGTGCAGTTGTATGCAATGTAAAATAACATGTATTGTCACTAACTTAATATTAATATGCCAAATAATGTCTTTAACATTATATAGCATCAAAGGAACAGTTGTAAAAATACTTTGGTCTTTAGTAAAAAAAAGGGTTCTGAAGTCCTGAAGCATGACATCCATGGCTGTGTGAGCACTGACAAAAAGGTTATAAAGCATTATGAGGAAATTTCCTGTGAGCAGGACCTTGGCATTGTTGTTGGCATAACTTCCCACTACAAGTACTGCAGATCAGGGTAGGAAAGATCGGTGAGCAAAGTCTTAGTTGTGGCCATTGGGTATTAACCCCAATATTCCTGAGGATGTCCCCTAATGTAGATCCATTGTCAATAACAATGCCCGCCGCACCGCCGGACCCCAAAAAAGAAATAAGTCCCCCCCCCCGATGAAAGCTAACCACCGACTACCTGCTCCGTTATTTGACAGTTCTTAAATAGCTAAGGGTGGGGCCACCTGGCGATGTCACCTGGTGGCACCATCCCCATGTGATGTTACCAACCCAGCATGCACAGATTGGTGATGTCTGTGGGGGGCGGTGCCACCAGGTGACATTGCCATTTGGCTTTACCCCTTACCTATTTAAGAACTGTCAGATGGCGAAGCAGGCAGATGGCGGTTAACCTTCATCACGGACGGAACCTATTTTTTTGGAGTATGGCGGTGCAGTGGGCATCATGATTGATGGTGGATCTACATCGGGGGGCATGATTTTTTTTATTTTTAATAAAGAAATTATCCACAAGCTGTAACAAGCTATCAAAGGCTTGTCTCTGGAGGGGGCAGAACCGGATGTCCGGGTGAGCAGTCGCGGGGAAGAGAGCTCCGGCCTCCCGACTAATGCTCTGATGTCCTGATAACTAGGAGGTCTCTGCTCCAGAATCCTTTGACCTGCGTCCGCCCATCTGATGCCCCCATGCCTTCCAAGAGGCAGACGACAAAGAAGCAGCCACCACCTAAGCCTCTGGATCTCCGCCTGGTGTAGGAGCGAAGGCTGCTCCGCCCACTTCCGCTCGTTCGGCAACGTTTTTTCAGGGGCTGACAGATTTGTTGCAGCAGCACGGTATGGAGTTGGAGCCACCAGCGGTGAGTCTAGCGAATCCACCGCTTACCCCCACTGTCACTTCCACTCCCACCTCCACTGCTACCTCCATCCATGCTGTCACTCCCCCTGCACTTGACCCAAGATCCTGATTTGGATCTTGGGTCAATGCACGCTATATACTACGGAACTCATTTTGGCTGCCATTGCAGATAGCAAGGCATCTGTAATGGGCCGCATTGATACCCTTGCTAAAGAATGCGCCCTGATCAGGGCTGATATGGACAAATGTAGGGGTCGTATGACCGAAGCGGAATCCAGGATTGCGGTGGTGGAGGATGAGGCAGGGGCCTCGACTCGAGCTATACTGGAGTTACAACGTCTAGTCAAGTCCCTCGCAGAACGTTCGGAAGATGCCGAAAATTGGCTCCTTAGGAACAACGTTGGGGTGGTGGACCTCCCAGAGGGGACGGAGGGGGGTCAGCCGGCCGTCTTTGCGCAAGAATTTTTCAAGACAGTTCTCAATATGGAGGAAGTATCTAAGGCCTATATCGTGGAAAGAGCACAACGGGTTCCCACTGGTCCAAAAAAAGGGAGGTTTGCACCACGTCCCTTTTTAGTTCAGTTCCTAAACTATAGGGATAGAGATCTTATCCTTGCGATGGCCAGGAAAAATCCAGATCTCAAATATGGAAACACAAATGTGTCTTTTTTTCCTGATTTCTCCCCCGAAATCCAAAGGTGTCGACGCTCCTTTCAAGATGTGAAAAAAAGGCTTAAAGTGAAAGGGTGTACGTATGGAATGCTACCCTACTAAGCTAAGAGTTGAATATCAAGGAACGGTGCATTTCTTTATGGATCCCACGGAGGTCTCAGTTTGGCTTGCTTCTTTAGGTTGAAGAACCCCTGGAAATTGATTAATTTGAAGCACCCCTGAAGTTGAACTATTTGATCAATTCTTGGAGTGGCATATTTTGCTTTTTTGTTTAATCCTAAATTGGTTCAACTTTGTTGTGAGCGTCATGGACGGAGGCCGGAGGATCTGCTGTCCCTTGCAGGAACTTGAAAGCAGCTCCCTTACCCCCCTGCGTTCGAAGATGGGGTTTGGTTGTGGGGTTTTTTTTTTCTTTTCTTTTCCTTTTTTTTGTGGGGGTTCAAGCTTTGTCAACCAGGTTTTTTTTTTTTTTTTTTTGGTTGGTTGGTTGGTTGGCGTACAAGCAGGGTTATGATTAGGTTGGAGGGTGGGGGGGGTTTTTTTTTTTTGGGTGTTTTTCTTTACTCCGCTGGTAGCACACTCTCTTCTTGGTCAAGATGGTCAGGGTTGAATGTCTATTCAGTACCCTGGGAATTAGTTACTACTCCATGGATTGTGTAATGCTTGAATTGTTGCAATGGTTGCCTCTCTAAAGCTGATGTCTTGGAATGTTGGGGGGCTGAACTCTAAATGGAAGAGAGCAACCGTTTTGAAGTATGTGAAATCTCACACCCCCAATTTGGTTCTTTTACAAGAGACCCATCTTATGGGGAAGGCGGTTGTGTCCCTTAAGAAACAGTGGATGCAATGCACCTTTCATTCCACCTTCTCTACGTATGCTAGGGGGGTGGCTCTTGCAATTCATAAAAATGTTTCATGCACTGTACATCAGGTTTTTTCAGACCCTTTGGGGCGGTATGTGGGTATTGTTATGGAATGGTTTTCATTAAGAATTGCATTGATAAGTGTTTATGTTCCACCACCTTTCCAGGCTGAGGTCTTATATGCTCTTCTAGATAAATTGGCACTGCTTCTACCTGCGAAGGTGTTAATTATGGGGGACTTTAACTGTGTTCTGGATTACTCCTTGGACACAACTAATCCCTCTAGGTCCCCAAACTTAGAATTGGCTCATTGGTCCGAGGCAGCAGGTCTTTGGGAGTTTTGGAGATGGAGGCATTCAAGTACTATTTATCGCATGTCTTCCACTCCTCTTCCCGTATAGACCTTGCATTTGGTAGCCCAGATCTTTTGCCATTTGTGACGGAAGTGGAGTATTTGGCGGGAGGGATTTCAGATTATTCCCCATTGCAGGTGGTGCTGTCTCTCCCCGGAGCAGCTGGTATTCGGTCTTGGCGGCTAGACCCAGGTTGGGTAACTAAGTGCATTGATACATTTTGTGATTTTAATGCTGGGACAACATCACCTCAGATGGTATGGGATTAATTTAAAGCAGTGGTAAGAGGAGAATACATTTCAGCTATCAAGACGGTCAGGAAATCAAGGAATAATGTTACACAGGAGTTGCAGCGGAGGGAGATAGCCTGCACTCAACTGCATGCCGCATCTCCCTCTGCAGAGACTCTCCGGGAGCTGAGGCAGGTCAGGAGGGATTTAAATCTTTACTTTAGGGAATTATCACAAAGTGATTATAAGACAGGAGCAGAGAGTCTGTTTGAGATGGGCGATAAAAATGGTAGACTCCTTGCATTGCTTACAGCAGAGGAACATATGCCAACAGTAATACCTTGTATTTATGATAAGCAGGACCAGCTTAAAACATCTAGGGTGGATGTTATGCAGACTTTTGTGGAGTTCTACCAATCACTGTATGCCCCTGTTCCACCATACGAGGATGGGGATCTGGTCTCCCTTTTGAGGGCACTAGATCTTGCATCTTTGTCGGAGGAGAACAGGCAGTTTATGGATGCACCATTCACGGTGGAAGAGATACAGACAGCCATCGGTTCTTTTCCCTTAGGGAAATCGCCAGGGCCCAATGGTCTGCCTGTGGAGTGGTATCAGCTGTATAAGGACCAATTGTCATTTAGACTGCTGGAACTATACAGTTCATGTTTGGAAGACAAAAATTTACCGCCCTCTTTTTATGGGGTAAATATTGTCCTGCTAGCTAAACAGGGGAAGGATCTTCTCAGATGCGCCTCCTACCGACCCATTGCACTCCTAAACGTTGATCTTAAGATACTTACCAAAATGTTGGCAAATCGCCTGACTAAAGTCCTGCATCTGTTGGTCTCTCCTGACCAAACTGGATTTATGCCCAATAATGCGACGGATATCAACATACGTAGGGTATTTACACATGTGGCTTTGGCATCCGAATCAGAGGAAGACCCAGCATTGGTCTTTCTCGATTTAGAGAAGGCCTTTGACTCGGTCGACTGGAATTACATGCGTAGGGTGCTACAACGAATGGGCTTTGGTCGGACTTTCTTGGCATGGATGGAAATACTTTATGACCATCCCACAGCAGCCATCAAACTAAAAGAGCCCCTTCCCGATTTGTCGGGGGATGAAGCAGGGCTGTCCACTCTCGCCGGGGCTCTTTGCTCTTATGATGGAGCCAATTGCCAAGGCGGTGCGAGATTCCATATTGGTGCAGGGCATTCGGGTGGGGCCTTTAATTGAAAAGACGGCACTATATGCAGATGACATAGTCCTGTTCTTGACTGATCCTGTTATGTCTCTTCGACATGCCTTGGAGATTTTTGACCGGTTCACCGCTTTCTCCGGGCTGAGGGTCAACTGGACTAAATCCATGATCCTCCGCCTTGGGAGAGTGGCTCACCGGTCAATATCTGGGGATCTCCCCCTTCGGGTGGTGAAAGACTTCAAAGATTTAGGTATTGTAATATCAACATCAATTACAGACTTTACCAGATTGAATTTTTCACCAGTGCTGGCCATTGTGAAGCGCAAATTTGCTGCATGGAAAAATATGCCCCTTTCCCTGATAGGGAGGGTGAATTTAATAAAGATGAAGTTATTGCCTTTGCTTCTCTATGTCCTCAGACATTCTCCGGTGTGGATTCCGAGATATCTCTTTAAATCTCTGCATGGGCGGATGTCTGGGTTAATTTGGCAGCTGAAGATACCTAGGGTTAAAATGAATGTCCTACAACAGCCATGTAGAGGGGGGGGGGGGGTCTTGCACCTCCAGATTTCTATAGGTATTTCTTGGCAGGGCAATTACTTATTGTCAATCGGTTGCTGACTGGCCCTAGGGACGACACAGCGGTCGCCTTGGAGGCGGCGATTGTGGAGTCCTATGAGGCCTTGGCCTTTTTAATCTATAGGGGGCGTAAAGCACCCTATTCATTGACAATCCTGATGAAGGTGGTGCTTAGGGCTTGGCAGGTGGTGCAGGGGAGGGAGTTCGGAGGTCCATTTCCGGTCTCCCCTCATGCACCATTGTGGAGAAATCCCACTCTCCCGCAATTTTATAAGTTGCAGGACCCCTTTGTTTGGACCAAGTTTGGGGTAAAAGTCCTAGGCAATATTATAGGTAACCGTCAGCTGCTGCAATTTGAGGAACTTACAACAAGATTTGGTTTACCAAATACCCATTTGTTTAGATACATTCAATTGCGCCATGCTTATCAGACACAAAATGGCCTGACTGGGGGCAGTCTCGTGGCATTGGATCTAGAGACCATGCTGCGAGACGAGGACCTGGTCAGACCATTATCCTCTATTTATGGATACTTGTTTTTAGAGACACCCAAGCTGTTGAGCAGATGTAGGTCTAAGTGGCAGGCAGTAATCCCGGACCTAGATGATGAGGATTGGGGAGATATGTGGGATGAACCCTTTGCCTGGTTAATTTCTGCCCGTGACTATCTCATTCAGTACAAAATTGTACATAGAACGTATTTGACAGCAGCTAAGATAGCCCGCATTTTTGGGGCTGGGGGTTCCTCCTGTTGGAGATGCGCAAAAGAAGAAGCTGACTTTATGCTCATTTTTTGGGATTGCCCGTCTATAAAACTATTCTGGGAGGGAGTCCTTGCTTGTATTACGGACATAACCATAGTATCACTAATCCCGGAAGTAAAATACTGTTTACTGGGCTTGGTGAACAACGTGGTCCCTAATACAGCAATGAGAATCCTTCTCGTTTTACTCCTTTTTCATGCCAGGAAGCGGATTGTTTTAATGTGGAAGAGTCCCTCTCCACCTACAGTCGACTCGTGGAAGTCCCTGGTAAATAGGTCACTTCCCTTTTATAAAGCCATTTATTTGAATCGAGGGGCATCCCGGAAGTTTGATAAAGTTTGGGGTGGTTGGCTCGCTTCCTCTCTGACAGCAACAGATTAGATAATAATAAGGTTGGCTTGGTGGATTGTGATGGATTTAATGGGATTGCGTGGGTTGGGCATGGGGTGCATCTGTTTGAGGTCAATATCCTCCCTCATTTCTATATTTTTCCCTTTTTCTATATAATTTTTTTTTTAATAGGAGGACTACATCTGGAAGTGGTTGGTGGAGCATGAAATGCTTTTGGAGTACAATTATTCTGTTAGATGATATCTAGCTATAGGAGTAAAAGCCATGGGTAAAGTGTGATTTAGAAGGAGTAGGGGTGAGTGATGCTGTTTGGCGGGGGGGGTTGTTTTTTTTTCTTTTTTTTTTTTTTTCTCTCACCTGGGTCTGTGGAGCGGGTTGTGGGTAGCCTGCGGTTGACCCCATTGCTCAAGGGTAAACCGTCAGGTTATGTTGTTTGTCCTATATGTTTGAATATATTGTAATGTGGAAAAATTTGAATAAATAGAAATTTAAAAAAAAAAAAAAGAAAGAAATTGTCAAAAACTGTGTGTGTGTTTTTATTTCTTTTTGACACTTTTTTGTGGTCTGGGGGCTCCCTTGTTAAAGGGGGCTTCCAGATTCCAATTAGTCCCCTGCCTGCAGACCCCCACAACCACGGCTCAGGGTTGCCGGGAAGAGGCCCTTGTCCCCACCCCCTCCAAAGCACCCCCCCATGTTGAGGTTATGTGGCTTGGTATGGTTCAGGAGCGGGGGGTGCTGGCTCGCCCCCCCTTTCCTGGTGTGCCAAGCTGCATGCTCGGATAAGGGTCTGGTATGGATTTTGGAGGACCCCACTCTGTTTTTTTATAAATATTTTGGTGTGGGGGTTCCACTTAATATCCATACCAGAACCAAAGTGTCTGGTACTGATTGGGGGGGACACCGATGACATTTTTCTTTTTACATTTTTGTATTGCCGGCAATGGCTTGCAGCTGGGAATATCAATTTTAATGTACTTTTTTTTTCTTTAAATATGTCAGTTGTGCTGCAGCAGGTACTATACATGGAACAGACGTGCCAATTTTCAGGCAGACTAAGGGTACCCCCTAGGCACTATATTTAACCACTTGCCGACCGTGTTGCGTACATTTACTGTGGCAAAGTGGCTCCACTGCGCAAATCGCCATATATAAATGGCGATTCGCGCAGCCGTAGATATGGGCAGGCACGCACCGCCACTGGCACGCTTTTGTGCCTGCCACATGCTGCATGAGAGTGGCCGTGGGTCAGTTGGACTCAATGGCCGCCAGCGACCCACAATCGCCTAATACAGAGCCAGAACGGAGACCCAACGATGTAGACGCGTCGGTTTCCTGTTCTGACAGGGGACATGACAGTGATCTACTGGGGATCAGTTAGATCTGTCATGCCCCTGCCTGCCCAGCCCCCACACAGTTAGAACACAGTGAGGGAACACATTTAACCCCTTGATCGCCCCCTACAGCTTAACCCTTTCCCTGCCAGTGACATTTACACAGCAATCAGTGGCTATTTTTAGCTCTGATCACTGTATAAATGGCAATGGTCCCAAAAAAGTGTCAAAAGTGTCCGATCTGTCTGTTGTAATATCGCAGTCCCAATAAAAATCACAGATCGCCGCCATTACTAGTAAAACCAAATAATAATAATAAACTCAATTCTCATAGTTTGTGGATGCGATAACTTGCGCAAACCAATCAATAAACACTTTTTGCAATTTTATTTACCAAAAATATGTAGAAGAATACACTTTGGCCTGAACTGATAAATACATTTGTTTTTATATATATATATTTTTTGGATATGTATTATAGCAAAAACTAAAAAATATTGTTTTTTTTCAAAATTGTCACTCTTTTTTTGTTTTGCTCACAAAAATAAAAACCGCAGAGGTGATCAAATACCACCAAGAAAGCTCTATTTATGAGAAAAAAGAGACATTGATTTTGTTTGTGTACAACGTCGCACGACCGTGCAAATGTCAGTTAAAGCTACGCAGTGCTGAATCGCAAAAAGTGCTCTGGTCAGGAAGGGGGTAAATCCTTCTGGGGCTGAAGTGGTTAAAGGAATTTTTCATTTTTATTGTTTCCCTTTAAGCATCATTAAAATCACTGCTCCTGTAAAAATGATCAATAACTTGCATATAAGCCTTTACCCCCTTCCTGACCAGAGCACTTTTTGCGATATGGCAATGCGTCACCGTAACTGACAATTGCGCGGTCACACGACGTTGTGCCCAAACAAAATTGATGCCCTTTTTTTCCCAAAAATAGAGATTTGTTTTGGTGGTATTTGATCACCTCTGCGTTTTTTTTTTTGCGCTATAAACAAACAAAGCGACAATTTTGAAAAAAAAAAAATTTTTTTTACTTTTTGCTATAATACATATCCAAAAAAAAAATTAAGAAAAAGCTAATTTCTTCATCAGTTTAGGCCAATATGTATTCTTCCACATATTTTTGGTAAAAAAAAATGCAATAAGCGTATAATCATTGGTTTGCGCAAAAGTTATAGGGTCTACAAGCTTTGGAAATAGATTTATGGCATTTTTATTATTTATTTATTTTTTACTAGTAATGGCAGTGATCTATGATTTTTAGCTGGGCTGCGATATTGCAGCAGACAGTTTGGACACTTTTGACACTTTTTTGGGGCCATTGACATTTATACAGCGATCAGAGCTGAAAATAGCCACTGATTACTGTATAAATGTCACTGGCAGGGTAGGGTTTAACACTAGGGGCGATCAAGTATGTCCTAGGGAGGAGTTTCTAACTATGTGGGGAGTGGACTGACAGGGAGTAGAGATAGAGCGCTGTTCCAGATTACTTGGAACAGCAGATCTTTCATTACTTCCCTGACAGAATGGAGATCTGTCTGTTTACATTGACAGATCCCCATTCTGTCTCTCTAAGGAGCGATCGCGGGGAGCTGGAAGAAATTGCAGCCTCTGGCCACGCGCATTGGCCCCAGTGTCGGGCCACGGGCGTGTGCGTGTGCCACCTATAGCTCTTAAAGCGACCGATGTACAATGACGGCAAATTGCGCAGCTGTGCCAACCTGCCGCAACTGTGTTGGCTGATCGGCAAGCGGTTAAATTGGGGACATCACTACTACTGAGCTAGCCAGAACCAGCTCTTTAGGAGGTCTACTCCACATTTTCAGAGCTTTTACTGTGAAGAAACCTTTCCATATTTGGAGATTACCAGTGGTGGCTGGTGAAATTTTAGGATGGGGGGTGCCAGACCCCACCCTTCCTTTTTGACCCATCCCACTTCTCATAAGCCCCACCCCTTATAGTTTCCACCCCTTGTGTCAGGAGTATACAGCCCAGCATCACCAGATAGGGTATACAGCATCACCAGATAGTGGTATACAGCATCACCAGTTAGGAGTATACAGAGTCACCAGATAGCAGTATACAGAGCCCCAGATAGCAGTATACAGAGTCACCATATAGCAGTATACATAGCACCAGATAGGGGTATACAGAATCACCATATAGCAGTATACAGAGCCCCAGATAGCAGTATACATTTCACCAGATAGGGTATACAGTCACCAGAGTATACAGGGTCCCAGATGGGGTATACAGGGTCCCAGATAGGGTATACAGGGTCCCAAATAGGGTACACAGAGCCCCAGATAGGGTATACAGAGCCCCAGATAAGGTATACAGGATCCCAGATAGGGATATACAGAGTCCCAGATAGTGTATACAGTCGCCAGATTAGGGTATACAGGATCCCAGATAGGGATATACAGAGTCCCAGATAGTGTATACAGTCACCAGATAAGGGTATACAGGGTCCCAGAAAGGGGTGTACAGGGTCCCAGATAGTGTATACAGTCACCAGATAGGGGTATACAGGGTCCCAGATAGTGTATACAATCACCAGACACAGGGTCCCAGATAGGGGTATACAGGGTCCCAGATATTGTATACAGTCACAAGATAGGGGTATACAGGGTCCCAGATAGGGTATACAGAGCCCCAGATAGGGTATACAGAGCCAGATATAGGGTATACAGTGTCCCAGATAGGGATATGCAGAGTCCCAGATAGTGTATACAGTCACCAGATAAGGGTATACAGGGTTCCAGATAGTGTATACAGTCACCAGATTAGGATATACAGGGTCCCAGATAGGGATATACAGAGTCCCAGATAGTGTATACAGTCACCAGATAAGGGTATACAGGGTCCAAAAAAAGGGGTGTACAGGGTCCCAGATAGCGTATACAGTCACCAGATAGGGGTATACAGGGTCCCAGATAGTGTATACAATCATCAGATACAGGGTCCCAGATAGGGGTATACAGGGTCCCAGATAGTATATACAGTCAGCAGATAGGGGTATACAGGGTCCCAGATAGTGTATACAGTCACCAGATAGGGGTATACAGGGTCCCAGATAGGGTATACAGGGTCCCAGATAGTTTATACAGTCATCAGATAGGGGTATACAAGGTCCCAGATAAGGGGTATACAGGGTCCCAGATAGTGTATACATTCACCAGATAGGGTATAGGGTCCCAGATAGTGTATACAGTCACCAGATAGGGGTATATACGGTCGGTCCCAGATAGTGTATACAATCACCAGGTAGGGGTACATACGGTCCCAGATAGTGTGTACAGTCACCAGATAGGGCTTTGCGGCAGTTCATGCTCCATGCAGAGTATTGCACATAGTACATGTCATAGGAAGCTCCATGCAGAATATTGCACATAGTAAATCCCATAAGAAGCTCCATGCAGAATATTGCTCATAGTACATATCAAAGGAAGCTCCATGCAGAGTATTGCACATAGGACATGTCACAGGAAGCTCTATGCAGGATATTGCACATAGGACATGTCTTAGGAAGCTCCATGCAGAATATTGCAAATAGCACATGTCTTAGGAAGCTCCTTGCAGAATATTGCACATAGTACATGTCACAGGCAGCTCCATGCAGAAAATTGCACATTATACATATCATAGAAAGCTCCATGCAGAATATTGCACATAGTACATATCATAGGAAGCTCCATGCAGAGTATTACACATAGGACATGTCTTAGGAAGCTCCATGCAGAATATTGCACATAGTAAATGCCATAGAAAGCTCCATGCAGAACATTGCAGCACATAGTACATGTCATAGGAAGCTCCATGCAGAGTATTGCACATAGCACATATCATAGAAAGCTCCATGCAGAATATTGCACATAGTACATGTCACAGGAAGCTCCATGCAGAGCATTGCACATAGGACATATCTTAGGAAGCTCCAAGCAGAATATTGTACATAGCAAATGTCTTAGGAAGCTCCATGCAGAATATTGCACATAGTACATGTCACAGGAAGCTCCATGCAGAATATTGCACATGATAAATATCATAGAAAGCTCCATGCAGAATATTGCACATAGTACATATCATAGAAAGCTCCATGCAGAATATTGCACAAAGGACATGTCTTAGGAAGCTTCATGCAGAATATTGCACATATTAAATGACATAGGAAGCTCCATGTAGAATATTGCACCTAGGACATGTCATAGGAAGCTCCATGCAGAATATTGCACATAGTACATGTAATAGGAAGCTCCATGCAGAGTATTGCACATAGGACATGTCTTAGTAAGCCCCATGCAGAGTATTGGACATAGGATATGTGATAGGAAGCTCCATGCAGAATATTGCACATATTACATGTCATAGGAAGCTCCATGCAGAGTATTGCACATAGTACAACTCATAGGAAGCCCCATGCAGAGTATTGCACATAGTACAACTCATAGGAAGCTCCATGCAGAATATTGCACATAGGACATATATTGGGAAGCTCCATGCAGAATATTGCACATAATACACATCAAAGGAAGCTCCATGCAGAGTATTGCACATAGGACATGTCATAGGGAGCTCCATGCAGAGTATTGCACATATATACAGTCACCAGATAGGGTATAGGGTCCCAGATAGTGTATACCGTCACCAGATAGGGGTATATATGGTCACATACAGTGTATACAGTCACCAGATAGGGGTATATACGGTCCCAGATATTGTATACAATCACCAGGTGGGGTGTATACGGTCCCAGATAGTGTATACAGTCACCAGATAGGGCTTTGCGGTGGTTCATGCTCTATGCAGAGTATTGCACATAGTACACGTCAAGGACGCTCCATGAAGAATATTGTACATAGTAAATCCCATAAGAAGCTCCATGCTAAATATTGCACATAGCACATGTCTTAGGAAGCTCTATGCAGAATATTGCACATAGTACATATCATAGAAAGCTCTGTGCAGAAAATTGCACATAGTAAATGCCATAGGAAGCTCCATGCAGAACATTGCACATAGTACATGTCATAAGAAGCTCCATGCAGAGTATTGCACATAGTACATATCATAGAAAGCTCCATGCAGTATATTGCACATAGTACATGTCACAGGAAGCTCCATGCAGAGTATTACACATAGGAAATGTCTTAGGAAGCTCCATGCAGAGTATTGCACATACATACAGTCACCAGATAGGGTATAGGGTCCCAGATAGTGTATAGAGTCACCAGATAGGGGTATATACGGTCACATACAGTGTATACAGTCACCAGATAGGGGGATATACGGTCCCAGATAGTGTATACAATCACCAGGTAGGGGTATATACGGTCACAAATAGTGTATACAGTCATCAGATAGGGCTTTGCGGCGGATCATGCTCAATGCAGAGTATTGCACATAGTTAGAGTTCAGCGAACCTCTGGAAGTTCTGCTGGTCCGGCCGAACTTCGGGACAAAGTCCGGGTCCGGACGGAACCCGAACAATCGCACGGACACCGAACCCCATTGAAATCAATGGGGACCCGAACTTTTAGGCACAAAAATGGCTGTAACAAAGTCCTGGAAAGCCCTAGAGGGCTGCAAAAGGAAGTAAAAGGGGGGTAAGGGTAGGGCAAGTGCCCTACAAAAAATGGGGACAGGGAAATAACTTTAAATATTTAAAAAAAAATAAAAACATAAAAAATGCAAAAATGGAGGTGAATGTGGATCATCTTCAAACTGTGTCTGAAAAGTATTAATTAACGGTAGAAGCCATATAACTGTTCTAAAATCATCTTCAAACTAGGGCAAGTGCCCTACAAAAAAATGGGGATAGGGAAAATAAATTAAAATAAAAAAAAATGGGAAGGGGGGTAGATGTGGAGTAGGAGCCTAGAGGTTGACTAGGCCGTGACCGTGGCAGTGTAGGTGGAAGTGGCGGTGGTAGAGGAGTAGGAGGAGGTAGCCAACCTTTTTTTTTTTTGTATTGAGTCCTATTCAAAAAAAGAAGTATATGAATGGCTGTGTGAGTCCGGTCTAAATGTTTATTCTGCACAAGGTACAGACAAGTCTTGTGGGATCCATGCCTGATTCATTTTAATAAAGGTTAGCTTGTCCACATTGGATGTGGACAAATGGCTCCGCTTGTCTGTGATAACGCCCCCTGCCGTGCTAAACACACGTTCCGACAATACACTGGCTGCAGGGCAGGCCAGCACCTCCAAGGCATAAAGGGCAAGCTCAGGCCATGTGGCCAATTTGGAGACCCAGAAGTTGAATGGGGCAGACCCATCAGTCAGTACGTGTAGGCGTGTGCCCACATACACTTGCACCATGTTGCTGAAATGCTGCCTCCTGCTAAGACGTTGTCTATCGGCTGGTTGTGCTGTTTGTTGTGGCTGGCTGCTGACAAAGCTTTGCCAGCAATTTCAGCCATGCTAACCCTGCCTTCTGAGGTGCTGGCGGTGGCACAGCTACGTTGGTGGCCTCTACCTCCTCCTCCTCCTCTACCTTCGCCTTGTGCTTCCGCTGAGCCCCCAGTATCATTTGGGAATGCCCTCAGCAGCGCCTCTACCAGTGTGCGCTTGTAGTCGCGCATCTTCCTCTCACGCTCCAGTGAGGGGATTAAGGACGGCACGTTGTCCTTGTAACGGGGATCTAGCAGGGTGGCCACCCAGTAATCAGAGGAAGTTACAATGTGGGCAACTCGGCTGTCGTTGCGCAGGCACTGCAGCATGTAGTCGGCCATGTGTGCCAGGCTGCCCACAGGCAAAGACAAGCTGTCCTCTGTGGGAGGTATATCAAATGTGTCCTCTGTATCCCCCCAGCCACGCTCCAGTGATGCCCATGAGCTGCGTTGGGTGCCACCCTGCTGCAATTCCTCCTCCTCCTCCTCATCTTCCTCGTCCTCCTCGTCCTCCAGAACTGTGCCCTGGCTTGAATATTTTGGACCTGGCCTATGCTGGTGCAGGAACCCACCCTCCGAGCCACTTGCGAATGACTGGCCTGATAACCGTGGAAATGACCTCCTCCTCCTCATCCTCCTGTGCCACATCCTCTTTCATCATGGCTCGAAGTGTTTTTTCAAGGAGACATAGAAGTGGTATAGTAACGCTGAGAACAGCATCATCGGCAATGGCCATGTTGGTGGAGTACTCAAAACACCGCAATACGCTACACAGGTCTCGCATGGAGGCCCACTCGTTGGTGGTGAAGTGTTGCTGTTCCGCAGAGCGACTGACCCGTGCGTGCTGCAGCTGAAACTCCACTATTGCCTGCTGCTGCTCGCACAGTCTCTCCAGCATGTGCAAGGTGGAGTTCCACCTTGTGGGCACGTCGCATATGAGGCGGTGAGTGGGAAGGCCGAAGTTCCGCTGCAGCGCAGACAGGCGAGCAGCAGCAGGGTGAGAACGCTGAAAGCGTGCACAGACGGCCCGCACTTTATGCAGCAGCTCTGACATATCTGGGTAGTTTTTTAGAAAATTCTGTACCACCAAATTCAGCACATGTGCCAGGCAAGGGATGTGCGTCAAACGGGCTCGGCCCAGAGCCGCTACGAGATTTCGGCCATTGTCGCACACCACCAGGCCGGGCTTGAGGCTCAGTGGCAACAACCACTCATTGGTCTGTTGTTCAATGCCCATCCACAGCTCGTGCGCAGTGTGGGGTTTATCCCCCAAACATATCAGTTTTAAAACAGCCTGCTGTTGTTTCCCCCTGGATGTGCTGATGTTGGTGGTGAAGGTGTTACGCTGACCGGATGAGGAGATGGTAGAGGAGGAGGAAGCGGAATAGGAGGAGGAGTCAACAGGAGGCAAAGAGAAATGCCCTGCAATCCTCGGTGGTGGAAGGATATGCGCCAAATGGCTACCCGGCTCAGGCCCACCCGCCACTACATTTGCCCAGTGTGCAGTTAGCGAGATATAGCGTCCCTGCCCGTGCTTATTGGTCCATGTGTCAGTGGTTATGTGGACCTTGCCACTGATGGCGTTGCGCAGTGCACACCTGATCTTGTCCCCAACTTGTTTGTGCAGGGAAGGGATGGCTCGCCTGGAAAAGTAGTGGCGGCTGGGTACCACGTACTGTGGGACAGCCACCACCATCAGGTTTTTTAAACTGTCCGTGTCCACCAGACGGAATGACAGCATTTCAAAGGCCAGGAATTTTGAAATCCTGGCATTCAGGGCCAGGGATCGCGGGTGGGTAGGGGGGTATTTCCTCTTTCTCTCCAGGGTTTGGGAGATGGACAGCTGTAAGCTTCTATGGGACCATGTGGAAATGCTTGGGGACAGTGGCGGACATGGTGGCGTTGCTGTCATATCGTCTGTTTGCTGGGTGGCAGGTGACGCTGTCACTGTAGAGGTGGAGGAAGAGGCCGAGGCAGCAGCAGAAGAGGAAGCAGGAGGAGGCCGAGACCTTTCTTGGATTTTGAGGTAATTATTCCAATGCAGCTTGTGTTTTGAATTTAGGTGCCTGGTCATGGGGGTTGTGCTCAGGTTGAGAACATTTATGCCCCGGCTCAGCTATCATTGCACAGCTTTCAAACCACTCGTGTCTTGTCGTCAGCACATTTTCTGAAGAACTGCCACGCGGGGGAACGCCTTTGAGCTGCCTTTGGTGTGCTAGGTCCCTGGGTGCGGTGGCTAGTAGCAGGCCTACTGTCTAGGGGACGCTCGTTCCGCTTTTTTAACCTGCTTCCTCTTTTGCTGTGCTGGTGCCTCTGTGCGACTACCACCTTTTCCTCCAAACTCCACACGTCACTTGCATGACCCTCATTCCATGTGGGGTCTAGGACCTCATCATCCTCCACATTATCTTCCACCCACCCTTCACCATCCTTGTCAGTCTGCACACTGAGGCAAGCTGCAGCAGTTGGTACCTGTGTTTCGTCATCATCAGAAATGTGCTGCGCTGGTGTTTCCATGTCCTCATCCTGCAACAGAAGTAGTTGGGCATCGGTGCACTCAATGTCTTCCACTTCTGGGGCAGCGCTATGTGGATGGCCCACGGAAAGCACACCAGGAGAGTCATCAAAAAGCATAAGAGTCTCTTGCAGGACTTGGGGCTCAGACTGCTTGTCTGATTTACAAGGGGCTGAGGTGAAAGACAGATGGCCATGGGGTTCAGGTGCCAACTCTGAGCTTTCATCAAGGGACCGGGAGGGAGATAATGTGAAGGAACTGGAGGAATTGTCAGCCACCCAATCTACTATTGCCTGTACTTCTTCTGGCCTCACCAATCTTTCAA
>BLSH010494609.1:114263-126504 GCA_018402905.1 Glandirana rugosa
ACAACAGCACTGGGATCCCCCAGCAGCCATAGGATCTGAAGAGGCTCGCTCTGGCTCACTTGCTACATTACCTGCCTCTGACCAGCCTGCATCTGAGCATACCCTCAAGCTCATGCTGCTCTCCCTACAAAAAGATATGAGCAACGAGCTGTGGTCCTCTATTTCCATGCTACACTCTAGAATTGATCATGTAGAAGACTGCACTGATGATTTATAAAAACAAATGACTGAAAACACTGCAGCCTATAACAAAATGACGGATGCCCATGATCAACACACTGAGGAAATTCACTACCTGCAGGCTAAAGTCGCAGATTTAGAGGACCGATCAAGGAGGAATAATATCATGTTCCGGGGTGTCTGTTAAACCTCCTGACCTGATCCCCATACATCCAGCAACTATTGCTCACACTTATTCCTCAACTGCGTCAAACTGATATGATTATCAACTGGGCACATCGCATTGCCAAACCTAACCACCTATCTGCATCTATACCACATGATATACTGACACGCATCCACTTCTTTCAGGTTAAAGAACAGATCATGACTGCTGCCCAATCCACCTCTCCACTACCTGATCCCTATTCCTCTGTATTGCTTCTATACAGATATCTCCGCTGCTACAGCCCAAAAAAGAAGGGAATTTTCTCAAGTAAATGCAATTCTCAGAGATCATAACATGCTGTATAAAAGTGGGATTTCCAGCTAAGGTTGTAGTCACATTCCAGAACCAAACACCAACATCTTCACACCCAAAGATGGCATCAAATGAGTGCTAAACTGGGGCCTGATCACCTCCCTGCTACCTGATTCACCACCACAGTGACCACCTGCATGTGCTCAGTATAGCAGGTGCAACGTCTCAGGAAACACCCGTAAGGTTCCTAAATCTACACTCTCTCAAGGCACAAGGTGCCCCTTGTCATCTTTGACTTAACAAACCTGCAATCTTCCACCTCAACAAATGTTCCTGATGAGCGTAAAACTGACTGCGCTCTATACTCTCTACTCCAAGAAGGAAAAGATGCCAAGCACTTTACTGTATTTGTCTTTGTTTCTCTACATTATTTTGTTTCTCTTATCATTTTGTTCATCATGCTACTGTTATGCTGGTTAACATTAGTTTGTTAGCTCTGTTTTGACTATTGTGTAACACTGTCATAGGTTTGTTACCGCTTACACCTACCTGTGTGCAACAACAGAAAGCGTAATCCCTGTACGTCCCCTCCCCCACTAACTACTAGCCAAAATGTCTTCCACTTTCACATTCGTGAATGCAAAAGGCTTGAACTTCCCATATAAGCAAAATTTACTATGGAAGGAAGCATTAACCCAAACCTCTAACATGCTATGTGTGCAGGAAACCCATTTCCCTTCCAGCAAGCCCCCTCCTGTACTCATAAACAATTTCCACATTGCTACTTCGCTAACTCTGTAGAGAAAAAAGCTGGGATTATGCTTGCTCTACGCTCTTCAGTTTCCTTCCAACCATTCATTTTCACACACAAATAGACCCTGAGGGCAGATTTATAATTCTAAATGCTGCTATTAACAATCACATGATAACTAATGCTAGCATTTACTCTCCCAATACCAATCAGAAACATTTTTACAAAACCATTATGAAAAAACTGGAGCCTTTTAAACAAGGCCCCCTGATCATATGTGGTGATCTCAACCAAATTGCACATCCCTTACTAGACACCTCAAACCCTGCCTGTAAATGTTCTACCTCTCTCTCCTCCCTGATCCACTCAAAGGACTTATATGACCCTTGGAGGTGCTTCCATGATACAGAAAGGGATTACACTTTCTACTCACGCACACAAAATACATATTCACAGATAGATCTCTTTTTTGACTGACAAACATACTCTACAACAGCTCCAAGAAATCTAAACTAAACTAAAATCGTACTTATTACATGGTCCAACCATGCACCAATCTCAATGAAACTATACCCAACACGTACCCTCAAAATAGCACTATTTGAAGGCTCAATACCTCTATTATTGCACATCCACAATGTCAAAAACAGATCTTATCCAAACTGGAACATTATTTTTCAACCAAAGTGGGGTCTGTGGACAACCCCACCACACTGTGGAACACCCACAAGGCCTATATCAGAGGCCTCCTTATCAAGATGGGGTCCTACGAGAAAGAACAATACAATGCCACCACCGACAAACTTTTAGAGCCAACAAACCCCAACCCCCCCTCTGCTTAACTCTGAACTACATACAGCTAGACAAGCTCTCAGTGGCCATCTTCATAACAACTTTGATTTCCTCAACTTAAATGCCTTCGCACGTAACACTATTCACAACACAACAAACCCAGAGCATATCTGGCCAAGCAGCTTAAACGCAAGCTCACTCACACTAAAATCCCTTGCCTCACTGACCACCTAGGTGCCCGACTCACCAACCCTAAAGACATTGCTGATCAATTCAGTCCTTTTACTACAAATTATATAATCCAACTAGCTCCAATTCCACTCAACCATCCTCCTCTGCTGACATAGACCGATTCCTGAAAGACATACACCTACCCTCACTATCACAGGACCAATTAAACTCTTTCTCGGTCCCATTCTCCCTATCGGAGGTTGAAACAGCCATTGCGGCCCTACCACTCCATAAAGCTCCAGGCCCTAATGGGTTCAGCAATAAATATTACAAAACTTTCTCTCCTTACCCCACACCTATGTCATTCCTTCAGCTTCACTGCTAACACTCCATCCCACCAGAATCTCTACAAGCCACTATTGCCACTATACCAAAATCAGGTAAACCAACTGATGACCTTGCCAGCTACAGACCCATCTCCCTACTAAATAGAAATACAAAGTTATATGCCAAACTCCTAGACACACGACTATCAGAAATTATCCCTCAACTAGTGCATATCGACCAAGTGGGCTTTGTTGCTGGCAGACAAGCATTAGATGGCACCCGCAGATTTATTGACCTGCTACAATGGGTGGAACATCATGAAACGCCTTCTCTGCTCATCTCTCTTGATGCAGAGAAGGCATTTGACAGAGTGGACTGGTCCTATTTGAAGGCAGTCTTCCAGAAATTTGGTTTCTCCAGGACTATTCTGCAAGCCATACTCTCCCTTTATTCCACTCCCAGTGCTAGAGATATGACTTCCGGTCTATTCTCAGACCCCTTCAGCATCTTTAATGGGACACGTCAAGGGTGCTCACTTTCACCCTTGATATTTGCCCTTATTATGGAACCCCTAGCCCAATCTATTCAAGACAACGCTCTCATATCAGGAATTACAGTTGGTGACTAAACACATAAAATTGGCCTGTGTGCCGACAATGTCATCATATCCCTAACTGACCCTATTAAATCACTCAAGTTTCATCACACCTTAGACTTATTCAGTAGGGCCTCCCTATATAAAATCAACTTCTCAAAATCTAGCATGCAAGGCATTGGCCCTGACCAACACACCAAAAATGTCATTGCTGCTCACACATCTTTCTTGTGGACCCCTAACTCCATCTTCATGTATCTGGACATCCAACTGATCACCCCATCCTCCCGATTGTCTCAACTTCAATTATCTTGAATCCAAGCTTCAGAAAACTGTGCAGGACCTTCAACACACTCAAGCCTCATGGGCAGGTAAAATCACCTTCACTAAAATGTATCTACTTCCACATGTCTTATATATGTTCCAAACTATGCCAATACCCTTTCTTAAAAAGCAACTACTAAAACTACAGTCCATAATAACCACCTTCATTTGGGGCGGAAAACATCCTCGTCTTAAATGCAACACCCTATGGACACCTGTCTCCTCTGGTGGGATGGGTGCACCAGACATCCTAGCATATCATAAAGCAACCATTCTTGACCAAGCCAAGGTCTGGTGGAATCCCATACAACAAACTACCTCGTTTCAAATAGAATGCGCAGCACTGACCTCCCATCCTAAACAGATTCTCAGTGCACTTCTTCTACAACACCAAGGGACCCACAAATGCCTCGACACCATGAATGCCACCATCAAGACATGGAAAGACACTCTTCAAAGTCTAAAGGCATCCCGCTCTGTTTGCTCTCAAATATACCTCTGGAGGCACCTCAGATACTTACACCCGACATTACCTTCTCCAAATGGACCACAGCAGGCATATCTGTTATTGGTAACCTATATACGTATCCCCTTCCAGCAGCTACAAGCTACCCGGCACATTGTATCTAAAGACCTCTTCAAATACCTCAGGATATGTTCAGCCCTATTTAGGGTAAAATATTTGGAAAACCTGACACTCTGGCATATAATAAAATTCTTCAACCAAAACTCCCCTCACCGATGTGGAATTTCATATATCTACAAACTCCTCACTGATACCTGCCACACCTCAAAGACCTAAATAACGCTAAAATGGGAACAAATGCTACAATTCTCCTACACCCCCCAACAATGGTACTGCTCGCTCCAAACACCCTTGAAAATCTCAAAATGCATACTACACTGGGAAACGGTTTAAAAGATATATCACAACTGGTGCCTCACCCCAACCAAAATTGCCCACATCTACCCATCTTCCACCAACCTCTGCTGGAGAAACTGTGGGAACCCCATTACATATTTGGTGGAACTGCCCAAACCTCATCGCGTTTTGGACTATGTTCTCTAAATTCCTCATTTCCATCTTACCAACCCCTGTAGCCCTCATGCCTCAAATGGTATTATTGGGTTTGGACATGGATACCTTGCCCCGGCTTTCCCACACAGTCATCTCCCACATATTCATAGCTACTCGTTTAGCTATTGCCAGAAACTGGATAACCCCCAGCCCCCTTCTAGCTCAGAACTACACCCTGTTCCAAATTATTTTGCAAATTCTATTTCAGTGTCACAAAGATTAAATATTTTGTTTTTTAGTTTAACTCATGGATGGCATTGTGTCTCAGGGCTCTTTTGATCACTGAAAACAATCTCGGACACCTGCCATAATTAGATTGCCAGGTGAGCCCAATTAAAGGAAAAACTACTAAAGGAGGGTGTTCCACATTATTAAGCAGAGCACCATTTTCAAGCAATATGGAGAAGTGTCACATACCTGGTAGGCGAGTCTGACTTATGCAGTAGGCAACCTCCCTTAGTAACCTGACTCGCAACCCCTGCTAGAGCAGACAGGTGGCTCTGGAGTGCAGGAGAGCACGAGGGTCGGACTGGGTCACTGGTGGTAGTAGAGAGTCTGTTGGAGCGCTCGTGCAACTGGAGCATGGTCATACAGGCTGGGTCGGTAACTGGCTGGCAGTGCGGTACAAAGGTTCAGGCAAGAGAGTGGTCGGGTTCAAGCAGAGTTCGTTTACGGGCTGGCAGCAGAAGTACAGAAGGATCAAGCAATCGGGTGGTCATAGGCAAGCCGGGGGTTGGTACGGGCAGAGTTCAGACAAGGTCGGGACAAGCTGGGTCACAGGAACAGATAACAGGTTACAGGTCGCTCAGGAAAACAGGTCACACACTGTAGATCAGACAGCACTTGCTGCAGGGTGTGCTGGGCTAAAATAGAGCCGTGTGGTGCCGTTTCCAGCACGGGCACGCGCGTGAGCGCGCAAATAGCGCAAAGAAGTGCTCTTAGCAGGATTTTCTCTAACAGGAAGAAAAAGCATCTCTCTGCTGCCGAAAAGAGTGAAATAGTTCAATGCCTTGGACAAGGTATGAAAGCATTAGATATTTCACGAAAACTTAAGCGTGATCATTGCACTATTAAGAGATTTGTGGCTGATTCAGAGCACAGACGGGTTCGTGCAGATAAAGGCACATTGAGGAAGATTTCTGCCAGATCCTTGCATTGGATCAAGAGAGCAGCTGCTAAAACACCATTAGATAGCAGCAAACAGATATTTGAAGCTGCTGGTGCCTCTGGAGTCCCTCGGACATCAAGGTGTAGAGTCCTCCAGAGTCTTGCAACTGTGCATAAACCTTCCATTCGGCCACCACTAACTAATACTAACAAGCAGAAACGGCTGCATTGGGCAGAAAAATGCATGAAGACTATTTTTCAAACAGTCCTGTTCACTGATGAGTGCCATGCAACCCTGGATGGTCCAGATGGATGGAGTAGTGGATAGTTGGTGGACGGCCACCCTGTTCCAACAAGGCTGCGACGTCAGGAAGGCGGTGGTGGAGTCATGTTTTGGGCTGGAATCATGGGAAGAGAGCTGGTCGGCCCCTTTAGGGTCCCCCAAGGTGTAAAGATGACCTCTGTAAAGTATGTGGAGTTCCTGACTGACCACTTCCTTCCCTGGTACAGAAGGAAGAACTATGCTTTCCGTAATAAAATCATCTTCATGCATGACAACGCACCATCTCATGCTGCAAAGAATACCTCTGCATCAATGGCTGCAATGGGGATAAAAGGAGAGAAACTCATGGTGTGGCCTCCATCCTCCCCTGACTTCAATCATATTGAGAACCTTTGGAGTATCCTCAAGCAAAAGATCTATGAGGGTGGGACGCAGTTTACATCCAAACAGCAGCTCTGGGAGACTATTCTGACATCTTGCAAACTAATTCAAGCAGAAACTGTCCAAAAACTCACAAGTTCAATGGATGCAAGACTTGTGAAGCTGCTATCAAATAAGAGGTCCTATGTTAAAAAGTAACGTGACTTGTTAAAATGTTTAAACAGTTAAAATGTTGTTCAAAGTTTGATTGAAATAGCTATTGATTTCAGTAAATATGCTGCAAACACAGCAAATGACAATTTCCAGTGTAATAATTTGGAACAGTGCATTGTAAGTTTTTTATTTTGAAAAAAAATACTGTTATCATTAGGAGGTTTTTCGAATAAAATTTGAATTGTACTCTTAATAGTTGATAACATGAGAATTATGCTGACAGTTGTTTACATCAATTATTTAGGTAAATGAGAAAAATATAGTTTGCATAATAATTTGGAACAGAGTGTAATAGCTATTCTGAACAACCATTGCCTGATGGAATTTATGTATGCCAAAGTTCACCTAGGAATTTCTACTTTCCGAAATCAGTGGGATCTTTGACTCAAACACCCTAAATGCCTACCTCTCATGAACGCGCCACTACATCATTGAAACCCTCATGCTTTATCCACGCCCAATTTGCCATCTCTCTAACTAAACTTTTGCCAATTACATCACACTACCAATGAATACCTATACTTACTAAACCTAAGTTAGACATATTCAAATATATCTTAGTGACCTATGTACACCTTTTGTTGCCACAATAACTTGCTCCTTGATTAATTGTTCATTTGACAATCTACCGTTCAACTTTGTACTTTGTACTCTGTGAGGCCTCATACACACGGACGTTTTTTGACGCCGGCGTTTTCTGGCGTTTTTTGCAGCTCTCCATGTTAGTCAATGGCCCCATAAAAACGTCGGCGTTTTTGAGTTGTAGGTGGCGTCGGCGTTAGTGAGCAGAAAGTAGAACCCATGGCCATCGCGTTCTGAGGCTGTAATGTTTTGACGTTTTTTGACGCCGATGCCACAAAACGCCAACAAACGCCAACAGACGCCACCTAATATTGTACCGGCGTTTTCCGACGCCGACGTTTTTAGGTTGAAAAATAGAAGAGGGATGATTTTTTTTAAAAAACGCCTATTGACGCCGGCGCTCACTAACGCTCAAAAATGCCAATGCATAACGCCGAAAAACGTCAACTTTTTTTCCTTGACGTCGGACCCGACGTTTTGTTTATTTTTTTAGATACGCCCGTGTGTATGAGGCCTTAAACTTACAATAAATCTAAGTTAAAAAAAAATAAATCCAGCAAGAACACATATATGTGGTCTTTTATTAAACTTTTTCCAGTATCTTCCCAACTATAGAAGTTAGACTAACAGGTCTATAGTTACTTGATAAAAACTTTGATCCCAAGTGTGGCAAATGCACCAAAAACTGCGGTAAAGCACCATGCTCCGTTTTAAAAAAAGTTCTGGAGCTTCTCTGGTGCAATTGTTGCTCCTAGGGCAGCCCAAGTGAATGGGCTGCCCTATGTGTGACAAGTGAAAATGCTCCAAAACACCCAAAAAAAGCACATGCAGGTATGTGAGTTTTCGCTAAGTCGGGATGTGAACGAGACCTGACAACTGAGTGTCTCTGTCCACTTCCTCCTATTTGCTTGTATAAAGATGGCCATAGACTATGCATTCTGATGTACAATCTCTGTACAATTTCCTTTAGATTTACCATAACTATGGAATAGGAGTACTCACCTGACCAATCCATTTAATTTGTATTAAATCAGGCAGGCCCTTGTGGGAGATCTAAAGGAAATTGTACAATCAGATTGTATAGAAAGTGGGTGGAAGGCAGTATTGTAATGAGGGAGGTGTGGTCCAGAGTGGTGAACACATCCTATCATGCCCTCTTCTGTGATGTAACAAGAAAGTGAAGGCTTCTGGGAGATGATCTACAGGAAGTGAATGCTGAGAGACAATCTACAGGAAATGGTGGAATCTGAAAATCATTTTAAAAATTCAAATAAACTGACAAGATATTAAACATCCTGTGGATAAAGTAAGTGAGAGAAAAGATCACTGAGGTGGCTAGGCCAGAAACGACATTGGCAAATGCTTCTATTTATTATAAAAAGTACACTGAAGAAATGACACTTTACTACAATGTAAAGTAGTGAGTGTACAGCTTGTATTAAGCTTGTATAACAGTGTAAATTTTCTGTCCCCTCAAAATAACTCAACACACAGCATTAATGTCTAACAAAAGTGAGTACACCCCTAAGTGAAAATGTCCACATTGGGCCCAAAGTGTCAATATTTTGTGTGGCCACCATTATTTTCCAGAACTGCCTTAACCCTTTTGGGCATGGAGTTCACTAGAGCTTCACAGCTTGCCACTCCTCCATGATGACATCTCAGAGTTGGTGGATGTTAGAGACCTTGTGCTCCTCCACCTTCCGTTTCAGGATGCCCCACAGATGCTCAATAGGGTTTAAGTCTGGAGACATGCTTGGCCAGTCCCTCACCTTTACCCTCAGCTTCTTTAGCAAGGCAGTGGTCGTCATGGAGGTGTGTTTGGGGTCGTTATCATGTTGGAATACTGCCCTGCGGTCCAGTCTCTGGAGGGAGGGGATCATGCTCTGCTTCAGTATGTCACAGTACATGTTGGCATTCATGGTTCCCTCAATGAACTGTAGCTTCCCAGTGCCGGCAGCACTCATACAGCCCCAGACCATGACACTTTCACCACCATGCTTGACTGTAGGTAAGACTCACTTGTCTTTGTACTTCTCACCTGGTTGCCGTCACACATGCTTGACACAATCTTAAACAAATGCCTTTATCTTGGTCTCATTAGACCACAGGACATGGTAATCCATGTCCTTAGTCTGCTTGTCTTCAGCAAACAGTTTTTGGGCTTTCTTGTGCATAATCTTTAGAAGAGGTCTCCTTCTGGGACGACAGCCATGCAGACCAATTTGTTGCAGTGTGCGGTGTATGGTCTGAACACTGACAAGCTGAGCCCCCATCCCTTCAACCTCTGCAGCAATGCTGGCAGCACTTACTTAGGGGTGTACTCACTTTTGTTGCCAGCAGTTTAGACATGAATGGATATGTATTGAGTTATTTTGAGGGGACAGCAAATGTACAGTGTTATTCAAGCTGTACACTCACTACTTTACATTGTAGCAAAGTGTAATTTCTTTGGTGTTGTCACATGAAAAGATATAATAAAATATTCACAAAAATGTGAGGTGTGTACTCACTTTTGTGAGATACTGTATATATTTGAAAATTGATCAATCCAGGTACTGACTTGCCTATCTCATTTTCTGAGGCCCTAAAATGCCAGTGTTTAATAAGAGGCATTATGAGTTTTATGAAGCGGTCATTTTTTATCACAATTTTTGAAAAAATTAGAAATTAAATATTTTTTTTTCACAAAGCTGTAATTTTAAGTTATGTCTCATATGAGCATAGGCATACTTAGAATTAGGCTGTAAGAGGTAGAAAAAACAGGCATTACAGAAGTGTTTACTCAATTAAAATGGCCTGGTCTGTTGGAATTGAATTCAAAAGATTTGCTGAGTTGGATGACTACTTACACACAAGATTTTTGTTATGATTATTTAAATTGCATGGAATGTTGCAGAATTTAAAATTCTCAGGGCATTGCACCATTGGCCACACCTGTTTTTTTGGGGTCCTAACCCAGATTATCATCACACACATACCTGTCACAGTGCACACACCTACAAGCAGGAAATCATGCAATCCATATAGGGCCGTTGGAGTGTAGAATAGTGTTATGCCACAAATTGTAGAACCAAAAGGGGTGAACAGGATTAATAGCAAAATTCACTAAGAAGGACCTTGGCATTGGTGTCAGCATACCTTTCCACTATAAGCCCTGCAGATCAGGAGTTGAGGGGGGGGGGGCTGGTAAGTAAAGTCATACCCCTGTCAGGAGAGCAGCCGATCAGCTCTCCACTACTCGCATTGCAGACGCGAGTAGAGGAAAAGCCGATAAATGGCTTTTCCTGTTTACACTGTGACCAGCCATGATTGGTCATGGCTGATCACATGGTAAAGAGCTACTGATGGAAGCTTTTTACCGAGATTGGTAATGCGGTGGGTCAGACTGACACACCGCACCACTGATCGCCACAATGTGCGCCCCCACGTGCGCGCCGGCATGTTATCCTGCTGGACATCATATGATGCCCAGTCAGGATAACTGAACCACTTCCCGGCCAACATTCTGCATACAGTGGTAGGGAAGTGGTTAACTCAACCAAATACCAGCTCTAAAATATCCAAATTTGACACTTCCCTTATCGCGATGATAGGATTGTTCCACAGGACCCACACATGCAATTTCTTAAATTTGCTTCCTCCAGTTCAATACAAAAAACAAGGGAGCTGGAATGGATGGGAGGGAGCAAATTTGAGGAATTGTACCCTTGGGTCCTGTGGAACAAACTTAGCAGAACTCTTTAACATCAAAAGGGACATGCCATAAGGACTGTAGTAGGGCCACTGCTATAAGGATACCTTTTGTGAGCCTTTGTTCACTTTTGAGCACAGGTGATTTAGTCCTTAAAAGGAAAGCACACTGTAATTGCGCAGTAAGCGTCCGCATTGGTGACGGGTAATCTTAAGGGGACAGTGTATGTGGATTAATATTGTGTAAGTGTATATTATGCATGCATTTGGAAGCTGGGTTTAACCACTTCAATACAGGACACTTATACCCCCTTCCTGCCCAGACCAATTTACAGCTTTCAGCACTCTCACATTTTGAATGGCAATTACTCAGTCATGCAACGCTGTACCCAAGCAAAATTTTATATTTTTTTCACACAAATAGAGCTTTCTTTTATTGGTATTTAATCATTGCTGGGATTTTTATTTTTTGCGACATAAGTGAAAAAAGCAAAAATTGTGAGGAAAAAAACAGTTTTTTTTTAGTTTCTAAGATACAATTTTGCAAATAAGTAATTTTTGTTCACCCATTTGGGCCACAATTTATACTGCTATATATCTTTGGTAAAAATAACCCAAATAAGTGTATATTATTTTGCCTGTTTGAAAGTTATAGAGTGTATAAGCTATGGTGGCAATCATTGAAAATTGATCACACCTGGTGTACTGACAGCCTATCTCATTTCTTTAGGCCCTGAAATGGAAAATTAAGAAATTATTACTATTTTATTTTACACAAAATTGTCATAATAACAAGTTATTTCTCACACACAGCATATGCATATTTCCAATTACACCCCAAAATACATTGTGCTACTCTTCCCGAGTATGGCGATACCACATGTGTGTGACTTTTTCACAGCCTGGGCACATAGAGAGGTCCAACATGCAGGGAGCACCGTCAGGCTTTCTAAAAGCATAAATTACACATCTCATTTCCTAATGACTAGTGTTGAGCGAACCCGGACTGTAACGTTCGGGTCCGTACCGAACTTTAGGGTGTCCGTGGCACGGACCCGGACCCGGACATTTCAAAAATCGTTCGGGTTCGGTCCGGGGTTCTGCTATTTTACTCCACGTGTTGAGAAGCTGCAGGGCAGCCAATCAACAAGCGTTTCAGTGGTTTGCCCTTAGAAGCCATCACAGCCATGCCTACTAATGGCATGGCTGTGATTGGCCGGTGCATCATGTGACCCAGCCTCTTTATAAGCTGGAGTCACAGTGCTGCAGTCACATGCTCCTTGGGTTCTGTCTCTTATACACAT
>BLSH010494609.1:151867-181044 GCA_018402905.1 Glandirana rugosa
CACTTGACTAGTCTATATATAATCGCAGGGGTGATCTAATCACAAGATTTTTTACGTTGCAATCGACCTAGACGGGTCTATGAACGATCGTGGACGCAAATCGGGGAGGCAGGTCGGGTCGGGTGGGTTCGTGTCCTAGTTATCTAGGGACTGTGAATGGTTTGTGTCTTGTGTATAGACGTCGCAAGTGTCTCTAATGCGGACTAGGGACACTTTAGACTGTCACTATAACCATCGTTGCACTTTGTCCGAGACTGTTGGTCCACATGAAAAAAGGGACACTCAGTGTGATTACATATTATTTTTAGTCTTCGTCGCGTCAGGAAATTTCATTAGTTGATTTAACCGTTTGAGCACTGGTGGAATAGACTACAATCAGTTCACATATATTCTGGACTTTATGTGATGATTACTTTAAAGGACTGCGCTGCTTCTGATTTTTATTATACATTAGTGTGACTCACAGGGAAAAAAGTACACCTGGTTGTCAGAGCCTGTTTCACGTTGCTACCAATATCACTGTCAGATTTCACAGGGATCAGGCGTAATCTCTGTGAACGCTGCAGATATGTGTTCTGTGTTTGGTAAGTGTCAGGGATCTATTGATCCTGTGCTTGGGTGGGCTGGGCTGGACGGAGGGGCTAAACGCAGGTGCTAGCAAGTATCTGGGCAGATCCAGCTAACGTTGCATTTTTTAGAACACTAATCTAGTGGGGACGCTAATATATATCTGATCAGTTCACAGAAATTGATCTGTTCAGATACGACAATAATATCTAACACCTGTCTAATGTTTGTGTGTGTGTCAGAGTACCTGACTAATCTGACCCTGCCTGATATTTACGTTGACCCTAATGCACGCTAAAACCTAACTAAGGTCACTGCCGGGCGATTAGGGGTTAAAACCTAAAAAAAGTATATATATATATATATATATAATGTATATGGCAGGTAAACTGAGGGAAAAAAAACTAATCTAACGGGAAAGGGAATCTAACTAAGTAGCGTCACCCGTGACACTTATACGGTGATCACAGATGACGTGGGCAATAAAGGGGTTAAAACTTTTATTAGGGGGTAAGGGGGGTATTTATAACTACCTAGGCCAACTACTAACTACTCTAACACCGATTAGTGTCACAAGTGACACAAGTTCAGCGATCAGTGAAAGATCTGATCGCTGCACTCAGTGACACAGTGACAGGGGGTGACCGCAGTGAAGGGGTTAACTGGGGGGTCATCAGGGGGTGATCAGAGGTGATCAGGGGGGTGAAAAGTGTGCCTAACTGTAATGGTGTCTGTGGACTGTTGATACGCTCACGTTTGGATGTCTTCTCTCCTCGAGCTGGAATCAAAAGGACTGCAGGAAGAGAGATGACATCACTTCCTCTGCCTGTGTTTACACTACACAGGCAGAGGACGGTCTGTCAGGTGCAAGCCAAAAATGATTGGCCTACGCCTGATGACTGATCAGTTCTGGATTGAATCCGATTGTCATGGCCACAGATCATGGGTGTGCACGCGTCCACAAGCCGCGGGCGTGTGCAACATATAGGCACGGCAGCTCACGCACAGCTGCCACATGCCGCAGTATATGTGCGTGAACAGGTCCGTAACTGGATAAGGAAACAGTAAAATGAAACAATATATAAGTGTTTAGAAAGACAGCTTGGAGGCCCACAAATGATCACATAGGCAAGGGGGAAGGAAAATAGACAAAGTGAGGAGATCCTTAAGCCAGACATTAGTTACAGGTGAGATAGCTTGTAGTAGGAAACCACACAGGATTCCAAAGCAGTCTGCTAGTCATACAGGCTCAATAGGAGCCTTATAACATGCCCCAATCAGGGAGTGGAGTGCTAAACTCCAAACACCTGTCTCGGCCGGGAAGGGGGTGGATGCGTGCGAACCCACCACACATGCACATCGGCTCAGATGAAGCCAAGGACGGCCAACTGGTTGTAGGAGGAGGAGCGCACCACCCAGGATGGACACAGAAACCTACTCCCTCCAGTGGCAGCCATCCAGGCTGCGTCTGATGTTACAGAGTGCAAATAGGCAAGGGGAGGGGCCGGAAGTGGCCCCACAGACCAAAATGGCAGGGAGACACAGTGAAGGGGAAAAAAATGCCACAGATGGAGTGTGAGAGAGAGGGGCGTGTGCGCCCAAAACGCCAAAGCTTCCAGGTCCATAATATGGACTTGGATGACTGTGGCTAACCAGCCGCACATCACATGATATGCTCACTCTGAGGGGTGGGAGAGGTTAACCCAATATGTCACGGCGATACAGGACAAAAAAAAGAAGAAAATGACATAGCGTTCTTTCAAATCAAGGGAAAAACGTGTAATAAAACATAAAAGCGTTACATAACAGTTTTGTAAGAGATTGATTTGGATACTAGGGCAGGGCATACCATTTGCAGCATTCCACCTGTTATATTGATCATTATTATTATGATTATATTATTATACAGGATTTATATAGCGCCAACAGTTTGTGCAGTGCTTTACAATGTAAAGAGAGACAATACAGCAACAGTACAATTCAAAACAAGACGGTTAGAGGGGCCCTGCTCCTGCAAGCTTACAATCTATCCACTACACCACTGTGGGCAGCACAGTGGTGTAGTGGATAGCACTTTCGCCTAGCAGTAAAAGGGTCGCTGGTTCGAATCCCGATCACGACACTACCTGCCTGGAGTTTGCATGTTCTCCCTGTGCCTGCGTGGGTTTCCTCCGGGTACTCCGGTTTCCTCCCACACTCCAAAGACATGCTGGGAGGTTAATTAGATCCTGTCTAAATTGGCCCTAGTATATGTATGAATGTGAGTTAGGGACCTTAGATTGTAAGCTCCTTGAGGGTAGGGACTGATGTAAATGTACAATGTATATGTAAAGCGCTGCGTAAATTGACGGCGCTATATAAGTACCTGAAATAAATAAATAAATAAATAAATAAATCTAAGAGGGAGGGGCTGGTGAAACAAAAGGTAGGGACTGTGAGGGATGAACTGATGTGGGAAGTAGAAGATTCCGTTGTTAGCTGGAGGCAGGATAGGCCCCCTGAAGAGATTAGTTTTCAAGGATCGCCTAAAAGCGGACAGAGTAGGAGATAGACGGACAGATATAGAGTCCCAGAGGATGGGAGAGGCTCTGGGGAAGTCCTGGAGTCGAGCATGGGAGGAGATGACAAGGGAGCTAGAGAGCAGAAGGTCTTGGGAGGAGCGAAGAGGACAATTTGGGTGATATTGGGAGATAAGATTGGTGATGTAGCTTGGGGCAGAATTGTAAATGACTTTGTATGTCATGGTTAAGGTTTTGAATTTTGTTCTTTAGGAAATGGGAAGCCAGTGGAGGGATTGGCAGAGAGGAGTGGCGGACACTGAACGGTTGGTAAGGTGAATGAGTCTGGCAGCAGCAATCATGATAGACTGAAGAGGGGATAGCTTGCGGAGAGGTAGGCCAATTAGGAGGGAGTTACAATAGTCAAGGCGAGCGATAACAAGGGAGTGAATAAGTTGCTTAGTATTGTCAACAGTTAGGAAGGGACGTAATTTGGAAATGTTTCGGAGATGAAGTCTGCACGATGTGGACAGTGATTGGAATTGAGGCTGAAAGGACATGTCAGAGTCTAGGATTACACCTAGTACCTTGGCATGAGGGGAGGGACTGGTTGTTGTCTTATTGAGCTTGATGGAGAAGTCAGGGGGAGGGGCATGGGCTGGAGGAAAAATTGAGTTTGAGGAAGTGGTGTGACATCCATGCTGATATATCAGTTAGTAAGTTAGTAATGTGAGAGGAGACTGAAGGAGTGAGGTGAGGAGTAGAGAGATAGATTTGTGTGTCAACAGCATAGAGGTGGTATTGGAAGCCATGGGAGTTTATTAACAGACCAAGGGAGGAGGTGTAAATGGAGAAGAGAAGGGGTCCAAGGACAGAACCTTGAGGTACCCCAACCGAAAGAGGAAGTGGAGAGGAGGATACAGAGTTATAGGTCACGCTGAAGGAGCGCTCTGACAGGTAGGAGGAGAGCCAGGAGAGAGCAGAGTCTTGAAGGCCAAGAGAGTGGAGTTCTTTGAGGAGGAGGGGATGGTCAACAGTATCAAAGGCTGCAGAGCGGTCGAGTAGTATGAGTATGGAGTAGTGGCCATTAGTTTTAACAGTTAGTAGGTCATTAGTGAGCTTTAATAGGGCAGTTTCAGTGGAGTGTAGCAAGTGAAGGTTGTTGTCAGTGAGGTAAGTGCTAAGACAGTTGTAGTCTAAGCGTTCTAAAAGTTTCAATGCAAACGGGGGCAAGGAGATGGGCCTTAAGTTGTTCAGGCTGGTGGGATCCACTGAGGGCTTTTTAAGTATGGGGGTGATCAGGGCATGTTTTAGAGGGAGGGGAAGGTGCCAGTAGAGAGGGAGAGATTGAAGATGTGGGAACATAAGAGAAGAAGAGTGTAACCGTAGTATATGTGAGGGAACAGGGGACAGGTGGTAATGCGGGCTTCTGAGAAAACTTTAGAGACCTCTCCGGTAGTAGCAAGCTCAAAAGAGGAGAGTGTTGAGAGTGAAATTGTATAGGGTATGTTACGTGGGTTAGATTTCTGGGCAGTGGAGATGTCCCCATGAATTGCATCAATCTTTGAAGTGGTTTGCAATCTCGTGAGCAGTGAGCGAGTTACTGGGTGGAGGTGGTGGTGGAGAAAGTAGAGAGTTAAAAGTATAGGAGGACTGGAGGACAGAGTATTAAGGAGGGTGACAAAGCAGGTTTGTTTGGCAGCATGGAGGGAGGAAGTGTATTTTAAAAAGGCAGATTTATATTGGTTGAACACGTGCTGGGATTTGGTTTTAAGCCCCACACTCGCTCCAGTGCACGGCTATGTCTCTCAAGGTTTCTGCTGTTGTTGGTCTGCCAAGGTTGTAATGGTCGGGGCCTGACATTTTGTGAAGTGAGAGGAGCAAGAGAATCCAGTGAGGATGAAAGTGAACTGTTGTAGATAGAGGTGGCCAGGTTAGGGCTGATATTGTGTCATAAAGGTGGTCATTTGCAGAGCAAAAAAGAGAAGGAATAAAGTGGGTAATTGTTTTCTGCTTGGTGGAACAGGAGGTTGGACACAAGCACAATGTGAAAGTGATGAGATTGTGGTCAGAGAGAGGAAAGGGGATGTTGGTGATGTTGTAGGGGGTGCAAAGATGGGAGAAGACAAGGACAAGGGTATTACCATCAGAGTGAGTGGGGGACTGTGTCCATTGTGTAAGGTCAAAGGATGAGGTTAAGTTGAAAAGTTGGGATGCAGCTTGGCTGTTAACATTGGTGGGGATGTTGAAATCACCAAGGATAATAGTGGGCAATGTGGAGGACATAAAGTATGGTAGCCAGGCAGAGAATCATTAAGGAAGTGTGACACTGGTCCAGGAGGCTGATAGATCACTGCAATCCTTAGAGAAATGTGAGAAAACAGATGAATACAATGTGTCTCAAAATAAGAGAAGGATAGGAAGGGAAGAGTAGTCAGGACTTGAAAGGTGCTCAGTGGGGATAGAAGCAAACAAACTCCACCTCCTTTTTGTCCACTGGGTCTGGGTGAGTGAGTCCAGTGGAGGCCTCCATGAGAGAGAGCTGCGTGCGAGGCAGAATCTGACTCTTGAAGTCATGTTTCTGTGATTGCAAGAAGGTTAACCCCTTCCTTACCGGGCACTTAAACCCCCCTCCTGCACAGACCAATTTTTGGCTTTCAGCGCTGTCGCATTTTGAATGACAATTGCGCGGTCGTGCGACGTTGTACCCAAATAAAATTTGCGTCCTTTTTTTCCCACAAATAGAGCTTTCTTTTGGTGGTATTTAATCCCCTCTGCGTCATTTCTGATCGCCGCTATAAACAAAAAATGAGCGACAATTTTGCAAAAAAGAACAATATTTTTTACTTTTTGCTAAAGTACAAATCCATTAAAAAAAATATTCATCAGTTTTGGCCAACATATATTCTTCTACATATTTTTGGTAAAAAAAAATAGCAATCGGCGTATATTGATTGGTTTGCGCAAAAGTTATCGCGTCTACAAACTGGGAATTGATTTATGGCGTTTTTATTATTATTTTTTTTTTTACTAGTAATGGCGGCGATCTGCGATTTTTATCGGGACTGCGATATTGGGGCGGACATGTCGGACATTTTTTACACATTTTTGGGACCAATGACATTTATTCAGCGATCAGAAATTTAAATGTCCACTGATTACTGTATAAATGTCATTGGCAGTGAAGGGGTTAACCAGCAGGGGGCAGTGAAGGGGTTAACAAATGTTCCCTGGGTTTGTTCTAACTGTGGGGGGGCAGGGCTGGCCTGGACATAACAGATCTAACTGATCCCAGTGACAGGGATCAGTAGATCTGTTATGTCCCCTGTCACAGAATGGGGAACCGCCGTGTTTACAACGGCGGTTCCCCATTCTGAGGCTCCTAAAGGAGATCGGCGGGTCTCGGGCGGACATCGAGTCCGCCTGACCCATGGGCATGCTCGCGCAGCATGTGGCGCGCACGCGCGCCGCTGTCGCAAGGGGGCGCGCCTGGAGCGTGCGCAGTGGAGGACGTCCATGGACGTCCTCCCGGCATTTCAGATCCGCGCTGGAGCCATACTATGGCAATAGCGCGGATCTGAAGTGGTTAAGGGAGTGGGAGATAAAAAGGTCATGGACAGAAGTGAGTTTATTGCAGACAGAGCGGGAATTCCAGAGGGCATATGAGAAGGTGGGGGTGATTGTTGGGAGCAGGGGAATCGAGATAAGATTTAGAAGATTGCAGCTAATTCTGGAGGAGGGAGGGTGCCAGGTGTGGTGGTGAGATCCTGAAGGACCAGGATTAGGGGAGATATCCCCAGAGGTTAGCAGAAGAAGGTGGGTGAGGAAAGTATGATGGGAGTGAGATGTGTATGACTGCACATACATTCCTGTCCTTGTGTGTGGGTCAGCAGGTGGGTTAAGTATTAGTAGGAGGTGATGAGAACAGAGTAGTAGGGAGAGGGTAGAAGTGATGGTGATATGTGCAAGTTTTTGGATGGAGAAGAGGGGAAAATAAGTGAGAATTTGAAAGCAGAGGATACTAGTATAAGAAGGCAGAGAAGAAGGGACACATTTATGGGTGGTGGGGATAGATTTCAGACTTGCAGAACGCCTTCCAAGGTGATGGTTTGTGGTCAGTCCAGAGTGGAGTCCTTTATGTTCTTTTCTTGCTGCTTTCATTATCCTGCTTTAGTTAAACTGCTGTGTCTAACCGCTTATTACTCCTGCAGAAAAAATACTCATGGCAGCAAATATTACTCTGCCTAGACCCTCTGTCTCTGACTTCCCCCATGAACACAACTCAATTTATACAAAGATGATCAAATGAGGAAATATCGCACACCCCAATTAGGGACTCATAAGGAACACATGAAATCGGTGGAGGAATGGTCAGAAAGACACAGGCCAGTCATAAATATGAGTATCTATTAGATCCCAAGAGGAGGTGAGAATCCATCATTAACAAATGGCTAATTTGCTAATAAAAAACGTTGACGTCCCAGCTCTTATCCAATTATGACTCGCACAATTGTCTCCCTTAACGCAAAGGGCCTTAATAGCCCCTTTAAACACTCACAACTATGGCGAGAGGCCTTACTACAAAAGGCGGATATCCTTTGCATACAGGAGACACATTTTGCAGGAAATAACTCCCCTCAATGTTCTCACAATTTATTCCCACACTGCTACCATGCACGCTCCACCCAAAAAAAGAGGGGAGTCATGATTGCAGTGAGGTCCTCCATAGCACTCACCCTCAACCACTTAGAACAGGACCCCTCCGGCAGGTACTTAATACTAGATGCCTCTTTTAATAATCAGCCACTAGTCATTGTAAACCTATACGCACCAAACTCCCATCAAAAACATTTTTACAAAACGATAAGCCAAAAGATACAACGATATCCCAAAGATCAAGTCATTTTATGTGGAGACTTCAACAAAGTCATTGACCCCCAAATTGACTCCTCCAATCCCAAACACAGGAAATCCACATCATTGTCATCCCTCGTCTCCTTAGAGAACCTTTACGATCCCTGGCGATGTCTCCATGGCACTGAGAGGGACTACTCGTTCTACTCAAACACTCAAATGTTATATTCCAGGATAGACCTGTTCCTAACCTCCAAAGTGCTACTACAAAAAATCTCTAACTCTACAATTGGAAGCATTACATGGTCACGCACCAGTATCTATCGAGATTTCTACCTCCACTAGACACCCAAAACACACCCCATAGCGATTAAATGCCTATTTACTAAGCACTGCGGAAAGATGGGGACAGGTGTAATCCGAAATAGACAACTTTTTTAAAACCAATGTAGGATCTGTCTCCAGTCCCACAATGTTGTGGGATGCCCACAAATCGGTGATAAGGGGAACATTCTTAAAGCTGAGCGTCCCAGGAGAAAAAGCGGAAAAAATCATATGACCGACGCCCTGCTCAATACAGAATCCCGTACCTCGTAGATGAATTAGGACGTAAATGAATCAACCCGAAGGACATATGGATTTGGGGCGGTCTACTCCAAACTATATAATCTAGCACACAACGACAACGAACCTAACCCTTCCCCCCAACAAATTAAAGACTTCCTTCACCCCCTTCAATTACCCACTATCACCCCAGAACAACTGGAAGCCCTCTCCCAGCCAATCTCACAACAAGAAATTTGCAATGCTATCAGACATCTACCCCTGCACAAAGCACCGGGACCTGATGGCTTTATCAATGAATATTACAAATCCTTTCTAGACCAACTAGTTCTCCACTTAGCCAATACCTTCAACAAATTTTTAACCACAGGAGAAATACCATCAGAATCCCTTGAAGCGGTAATAACAACCATCCACAAATCTGGTAAGCCTTTTCAGGACCCAGCCAACTACCGCCCTATCTCGCTTCTGAATGTAGATTTGAAAATCTACACTAAATTATTAGCAACACGCCTAGCCACTTATATGCCCACTCTGGTCCACCCTGACCAAGTGGGATTTATACCACATAGACAAACCTGCGATGCCACTCGAAGATTTGCTGACATCATTGCCTGGGCGGAGCACCACCAAACGCCTTCTCTGCTGATATCAATAGACGCGGAGAAGGCATTTGATAGGGTCAAGTGGCTATACTTGAAAATGGTTTTACAAAAAATTGGCATACAGGGCATCTTCCTCCAAGCCATATTAGGTCTTTATTCCACCCCCAAAGCAAAAGTTCTAACATATGGATTACTCTCCTCTCCCTTTCCCATAACTAATGGGACAAGGCAGGGATGCCCTCTCTCACCGCTAATTTTTGCGTTAATTATAGAACCCCTCGCCCAAGCCATACTCTCCAACCCCCATATTACAGGCCTGACAATTGATCAAGACCAACACAAAGTTGGACTATATGCCGACGATATACTCGTCTGCCTTACAGACCCCCTTAAATCCCTACCTGTACTCAGCAACTTCCTACAACAATTCAATCAAATCTCTATGTATAAGCTAAACCAATCGAAATCTTCCATGCTAGGAATAGCTTTACCAACATACCTCAAAATAGCCATTACTAAGATATCCCCATTCTCCTGGGCGGCCAACTCAGCGATGACCTACTTAGGCATTCAACTGCCCCCCCCCCCCCCCCCGCTGGACACAACCCTTCGCACTAATCTTCTTATTCTACAGCAAAAACTCCAAGATACCATCAAATCCCTGGGTAAAAGATGTACCTCATGGGCAGGACAAATAGCCCTTTCAAAGATGTTTCTTCTACCACACATCCTATACTTATTCAGGTTGTTACCTCTACCCCTGCTCCAGACAGACCTAGCTAAGCTCCAAAGCATTCTCAACAAATTTATCTGGGCAGCACCCAAACCTCGGATCAAGGCCTCCTTAATACACATTGCCAAATCATTTGCTGGCCCTGGAGTACCAGACCTAAGCTTATATTATAAAGCAAGCATATTAGACCAAACAAAAAAATCTATGGAACCCAACATTTCCACAGCGTTGGACCCAAATAGAAAAAGTGGCCCTAACTCAATGCCCCTTTCTTACCCTAGCAGCAATATGGATTGGATACCACCCGCCCCGATCATTCCGGTATAACTGCCAGGGCCCAAACGGTGACCACGGATGAATAAAACCTGTGGTACATATCCAAATGTCTATGCAAAGATGTGAGCATCTTCCCATTGGTAGAATAGTATACGTGATCTTTAACTCTTTGTCTCAGTTGGCGGATTGTTTTCCCAATGTACTACGTGCCACATGCGCATGTCATCAAATACACTACCCCTTGGGGTCTCTCAGTCTTTTGAGATTTGAAGGTCAAGGAAAGGGATGGTGTGGTGATCACTAGAGACTGTAAATCTGAGGTTAAATCTGTTGTTGTTCAGAACATGGACAAAGGAAGTCAACATCTGTTGAGTACCCATCCATATAATGAAAATATCATCAATGTAGCATAGCCATACAGACGCATGGTGGGTATATTCAATTAAATGGTCATCCAAAAAGATGTCCCGTTCCCACCATCCCTGTACAGATTGGCGTATGCCGGTACGGAACATGTCCACGGTAGTGGGATCCATCAAAAATAAACCAATTGTGCGTTAATATAAACAGCAACAGTCTCAGAATAAAATCAATGAAAGGCAACTGATGGTGATTTTGTTCTCTGAGGAAGGTGCAAACTATCCCAACACCCAACTCATGAGGGATACTGGAATACAAAGCTTCCACATCCAAAGTCATGAGTAGGGCGTTGGGAGGGACCACCATTCCTTCAATTTGAGTAGTTCTACCGTGTCCTTGACATAAGATGGTAGGCTGCTCACATGAGGCATAAGAAAACATCTATTAATCTACTGGCATTTTCAGTTAGTGACCCGATGCCTGACACAATGGGTCTGCCAGGGGGACATCTCACATTCTTATGTACCTTGGATAGAGAGTAAAAAGTTGCCTGCCATGGGAATTTGGGGTTCAGATAGTCATAAGTGTCTTGGTCTACCAATCCTTCTTGGTAGGCCTCACCGATCAATGATCTATATTCACTATCAAAACGTGTAGTGGCTGAAGCTGGAATAGGTTGGACAAAATGTCGGTGCACATCCCGACATATTGTTCCCTAGTTAAAAGGACAATATTCCCACCTTTATCGGCAGGCTTAATCACCAGGTCAGGGTGGTTATGCAACCTGGAGATTGCCCGCCGATTTTTGGCAGATAGATTGTCGGGAGTAGGTTCAGGTGACATATGTTTGATGTCACTGAGGATTGGTGGTGAGGTCAGGACATTTATTTGATTTAGGTTTGAATTTCCCACTTGAGGAGGTTGTTGATGGATAGGCTGCAGTTTCAAAGGATTGTGTCCCTGTTAGTTCATAAGGGGTGCTAGTTACATACGGGTTCTCAATCTCCTCCAAAAGGAGGATGAGATCCCGCAGTGCCCTAAACTCAGCCATAGTAAAGTTCTTCATTTTTTCTGAGAATTCTCTATTCTGTTTCATCCATATGAGTTCATCATCGTACGGAAATTTGAATGTTAATTTCCTCATAAATAGGTTCAAGTCTTTTATAGGATTGTATTTGTCCATTTGCATAGTAGGGCAGTAGCTGAGTCCTAATTTAAGGACCTCAATTTCTTCTGATGAGAAGGCATATGGGGTCAAATTAATGACACTGAGCTCTAAGTGGGAAGTATATTGGTCAGGTCTTGGGGGAAATTTACCACCGGTGCATTAGTGGGTGTTAGGTGGGGGTCCAAAGTACTTTGTTTGGTGGAAATGTGAGATACACTGTCAGAGGCGGACATAGAGGAGCCCTGTGAAGAAGGGCGTAAAAGTGTAGTGCTTGTAGAAGGGAATGTGGAGGTGGTGGTATTCATTTGTTTTTGACTTTGCATAATTTGCAGTGCTTGTGTAGCTAATGTACCCAAATGAGTAATAGGTTGGCTAGAAAGTGGGTGGGTGTTAGTGGGTCTAGGTCTCTGTGACTCGTTGGGCTGTTTGGCTGATTTTACGGTCAGTAAACTGACATCATTGGGATGCTTTTTTGGGTATGGTGTGCGTATGTTGTCACTATTGTAGCCTCTTTTACGTGTATTGGGGTCACCATAGGATTGTGTAGATCCTGATGCAGACGGAGTAGACAAAACAGAGGATGAGAACATTGAAGAGTCAGATTCATCGCCCCCCTCTCTGGGGGCATAAGTAGCATTGGTGCCAATAGGCCTTGATGCATGACTTGGTCTTTTGTTGCGGGATGTACTGTTCCAGTGGTACACATAGCCTTACCGAAAAGGCTGTTTTATCCCTAAACATTTTAGTTCGTTTTTTGTAAATGATGTCCTTATTAACCACTTTAGCCCCGTAAGGATTTCCCATGTTAGGACCTAAGGACTTTTTGCGATTCGGCACTGCGTCGCTTTAAATGACAAGTGCGCGGTCGTGCAACATTGTACCCAAACAAAATTTGTGTCCTCTTTTTCCCACTAATAGAGCTTTATTTTGATGGTATTTGATCACCTCTGCGTCATTTCTGATTACCGCTATAAACAAAAAAAGATTGTCAATTTTGCAAAACCCCCCCCAATATTTCTTACTTTTTGCTAAAGTACAAATCCAAAAAAAATAAAAAAACAAATGTATTCATCGGTTTTGGACGATTTATATTCTTCCTCATATTTGTGGTAAAAAAAAATCGCAATCAGCGTTTATTGATTGGTTTGCGCAAAAGTTGCCACGTTTACAAACCATGAGAAATAATTTCAGGCGTTTTTAAATTTTTTCTAGTAATGGCGGCGATCTGCGATTTTTATTGGGACTGCGATATTGCAGCGGACATGTCGGACCATTTTGACACTTTTTTGGGCCCATTGACACTTACATACAGTGATCAGAAATGTAAATATCCACTGAAGTGAAGGGGTTAACTGTGTTCCCTAGGCATGTTCTAACTGTAAGGGGACTGGGCTGGCAGGGGCACCAAAGATCTAACTGATCCCAAGTACAGGGATCAGTAGATCTCTCACATGCCATCTGTCAGAACGGGAAACCGTTGTGTTTACATCAGCAGTTCCCTGTTCTGGCTCTGTCACAGGGCATCGCGAGTCACCAGCGGACATCGAGTCCGCCCAACCTGCGGCCCCTAGCCGTCGTGCACTATAATCAGCAATTTGCGGGACGGAGCCACACTGTCACCGCTTATAGTTGTATGCTGGTTGGCAAGTGGTTAAGTTTATTTAGATATTCCTTGACTTCCTGCCACTTGTCAAATTGGGAATACATTTTTACCAGGTCTTGTTTAGTTTGTAATATCATTAATTCCTCATCCATAGATTTGAGGTCTAGTTTATATTGTGCCACCAAGAGTTTGATTAACTCGGTGCTACATTCGGTCAATGTTTTTTCCCAGTTGGCTTTAAGTTCTGAAGACGCATTTTTAAAAGAGGGGAAAAGTTGGATATGTAAACCAATTGGGAAAAAGTTGTCCTGTATATATTGTTTGAAAAATTCAATATGCCAATAAAGATTGGACTTTTTCTTTAGTAATTATTTTGTTTTTGAAATACACTGGTTTAACCCCAAATCATCCCTAGTAGAAGTGTTACACTTAGCATACAGTTCGTTCATGTATCCAGACCAAGTGTCTCCTATAAAGTCCCTGTGCATCAACACAGCGAGGATCAAAAAGAATTCTAGCAGACTGCAAAAAAAGAAACAACAAATTCAAGCACATGAGAAATTAGGCAGCATGACAGGTGTACAATACAAAAGTTATGGAGCACATCATATTGGTGTATCCATATACTGTACATATCAAAGAGATGAGACCATTAGATATATATGGGGTGCTTCCACCCTAAAGTTCAAACAGAAAATGGGGATATTGCACTTAAAACCCACAATGACCTTTTGGGTGTTCAAATTTACAGTAGCAGAGTGCCACGTCCTATTAAATAGTGAACCAAGAAAAAATATATATAAGGATGGACTTTATAGGCACTGGTTATATTCAAAATACAAATTTTATTAATTACAAAAGTTTTTACCATAAAAACAATATGTACATACAGAATGAGAAACATTAGTCATATCTAGTACATAGATTTCTATTCCTGATGTCTCCAGAGAGATGGCCACCTACTTCCTGGACCCCAGGTTTGGAACACCCTGGTGGCGGTGGTCACTCTTGAGATATGAATTATATACAGGGAAAAGGGCTCTACATGTTTCATGAGCTATACTTCTTCTTCCGGAGCTGTCATTCTGTTACTAAAAAGGAGACAACATCCCACAAATTTCTACATATTCATGATACAAATGTACAGTACATTGTCAAATATATATATTGTATCAGCAAGTAAACATTAAAATAAGAGATGCACTGTGACCATCGGGTTAGCCCACCACCGCAAAGAAATGAAGCATCATATAGACGTGGGGACATGTCCTAGGTGTTCAAAAATATAGTAAGGGAGGTAAGAAAATGCACTCCTATAACTGTGTATGGGATACAGAGTGAGAAGACGCAGTGGGGTGGCCGCTACTGGAGGGAGTAGGTTTCTGTATCCATCCTGGGTGATGCGCTCCTCCTCCTAAACCCATTCGGTTGCCCTTGGCTTCATCTGAGCTGATGTGTGTGTGCGGTGGGTGGGCGCCCATCCACCCCCTTCCTGGCCAAGTTAGGTATTTGGAGTTTAGCACTCCACGTCCTAATTGGGGCATGTTATACGGCTCCTATTGAGTCTGTATAACATGCAGCCTGCTTTGGACTCCTGTGTGGTTTCCTACTACAAGCTATCTCACCTGTAAGTAATGTCTGGCTTATGGATCTCCTCACTTTGTCAAGTAACATATACTTGCTGGTACGATATATATATTTTTGACAATGTACATTTGTATCATGAATATATGACGCCCGCCCAGGATGGGAGATCCACCATGCGGCTGTCATATGACAATACACCTGGAAGGAAATGGTTAAACCCTGCAGGATAATCTTGTTTTTGGCTTAATACACCTGTCCTGAGGATAAAGTGGAGGAAAATATACTGTAGATGCTGTTGCATGTGAGGAAATTGGAGCTGACTGGAGGGGGCATGTGTTAAAATGTTAGCTTGACCTGAATAAAAAGAGAGATTTGATAAAGGAGGCCACACCCCTGAAATGCAACATCGTCTTGGCAACCATGCACTGCTTCATCTTACTCTCCTCCTTTCTCCTCAATGTCTGTGTGTAGTGGTGTAGTGATGCCAGCTTTTCTCATAGCTGCGCCTTCACCTTTTGATCCCGGCCAGCTTCTAGCACCTGTGGAGTGCCCACTCTCATACACTGGGATATTTTCTGAGCTGAGTTTGTTTTTCTCCATTGGAGGACCACCCGGAGGATTGACAGGAGCCCATATGCCTTCAACTTGTTGGATGGGAGCCAGAGCTTACAGTATGTGTATGGACTGCACACAAGTGATTATATTGTGAGCGTAATACTAATTTTCACTCTCTGTTCTGTGTTTTTGTTCTAAAAAGCGTGGGTAACATATTTCTGGTGAGGATGTCAACTACCTATTTACATAATTGAGGATTTTATGATTGAACATCATATGAAATGCATTATTGATAGAGTTGAGCGAACCCGAACTGTAAAGTTAGGGTCCATACCGGACTTTCGGGTGTCCGTGTCCCGAACCCGAACGTTTGAGAAAAAGTCCGGGTTCGGGTTCTGGGTTCTGGTATTTTATCACGCATGTTGAATAGCTGCAGGGCAGCCAATCAACCTACTAATGGCATGGCTGTGATTGGCCAGTGCATCATGTGACCCAGCCTCTATATGAGGCTGGAGTCACAGTGCTGCATGTCGCATGCTCTCAGGTTAGTGTAGGGAGAGGTTGCTGCCGGCGCTGTATGGGACAGATTGTGAGGGAAAGATTGCAGATCTAATAACTAGGTAGAGATTATTACTACTGCTTTGAGGGACAGATTGCAGATCTAATAACATCTCATCCTGCATTACAGAATGATCTGATTAAAGAACGATTTCTCTCATCCTGCATTACAGAACGATCTGATTACAGAACGATCTGATACTGGACTAGGTAGAGATTACTACTGCTTTGAGGGACAGATTGCAGATCTAAGTAATAACATCTCCCATTTTACTTCCTTGTGCAGCCCTCTAGCACTTGCCAGGAATTTTTACAGCCATTTTTGTGCCGAAAAGTTCGGGTCCCCATTGACTTCAAGGGGGTTCGGGGTCTGGCGTCAAGTTCGGGTAACGTTTGGTACCGAACCCGAACGTTTCCGCAAAGTTCGGCCAAACCCGAACATCCAGGTGTTCGCTCAACTCTAATTATTGACCTATGCAGATTAGATTGTGTGGATCACTTTTCCTGGGAAGAAGGCAGCTTGTAGGCAAACTTTGTTAAAATCTGGCGGGTTGCCAGTTTTATTTGGTAAAGGTTGCAGGTCATAAAACAAACAAAAATAGTAAAAACAAAACCTTGCAAGCCGGCGCTAAACTAATACAGAGCAGGATACCTCTCTATACGATGTGGGGCTTGTCCCTGACACCTTCAATCAAACTCAAACCTTGTCTTTTGCAGTCCTTAGAGCAACCAACAACTCAAGGTTTAGCTCCCTCAGTGTAGGCATACTGAGTCCCAGGGTGAGCTCCATTGAGATCTCTTCCTGGTTGTTAAATGCAGCTGAAGAGGGATTTGGGTGGACCAGAAACTCTGGGCCGGAACCAGCTCTGCCACGGTGGCCGGCAAAACCCAGGTCGGACTCTCACCAGTCCACTCCAAGTGAACGCATGCGAGGTGACAAATATCGCCCGTCCACTATCGCACCTTGCATAACATCACAATGTCTAGTGGGCCAGTTGTTTCTGGTAAATGTTCTTCCTGTTTGGTTACAGTATCTCACAAAAGTGAGTACGCCCCTCACATTTTTGTAAATATTTTATTATATCTTTTCATGTAACAACACTGAAGAAATTACACTTTGCTACAGTAGTAAGTAGTAAAGTAGTAAGTGTACAGCTTGTATAACAGTGTACATTTGCTGTCCCCTCAAAATAACTCAACACACAGCTTTTAACGTCTAAAACGCTGGCAACAAAAGTGAGTACACCCCTAAGTGAAAATGTCCAAATTGGGCCCAAAGTGTCAATATTTTTGTGACCACCATTATTTTCCAGCACTGCCTTAACCCTCTTGGGCATGAAGTTCACCAGAGCTTCACAGGTTGCCACTCAAATCAACAAATTTGAATTGGTGAAAGATCTGCACCTTTTTGCAAGAAATCTCACCTACAAATATATTTGATAAAGAACATGGGCAGCCGGTGACCCGTAAGGGGGCATTTACAAAGATTTTAAGGCTTGAAACTTTCAGACGCTTAAAATTCTTATACAATTACTTGATGAAAATGAGCAGGCTCTGGGTACACAGACAACGGATTCTTCCTCCTCCTCTAATGAGGATGAGTCGGAGTATGAGCCCGAATCTGTTAAATTCAAAGCCAAGTCACTCAGATTTCCCAATCTTCAGACATGTCCAGCAATCTGGGCATTTTTGAAACAAACAGTGAAGGAAATCGACAAATTCTTGGTTGACGATCGCCTTTCACACAACCTCACGCGGCAACAACAGGATGCCCTGTCAGGCCTAGTTTATAACAACCACATTGTCATCAAGCCCTCTGACAAGAGGGACAATGTGGTCATTATGGACAGGGAACAGTATTTTGAAATGCGGAATGCCATTTTGAATAATACGGAATGATACCAACAGATTTCTGAGGAGACGCTCTTCACTCATCAATCTGAATATAAAACCATTTTATGACAGCATTCAACCAGGGCTTAATAGGCAAGGACCTTCTTGAGTTCCTGGATACCATGTGGCCAATTACATCAACCTTCTATGCCCTTACCAAGGTCCATAAGTGCCTGCACAAACCACCAAGATGCCAGGCATTGGATGCCACACGGAAAGGGCTAGCTAATTCATTGATAGCCATCTCAGCCCACACGTAATGAGGTTACCCTCGTATCTTAAAGACACCCTTGAGAGGCAGCTTGAGAGGAGAGCTCTGCTCACCAGGGACCAACAGCGGCACACAGCAGCTATCCAGACCCAGCTACAGCCACCAGAATGGGGCAATCGGTTCATCTATAACCGGGGGATAATGACGAGGAAGCGTAAGGAGGATAGGAAGCCTCAGAAACTCACAGAGTATTTCACACAGGCCCAGGACGGAGGTAGGCAAAATTGCACCGGATCGTCATCCACCTCTGCACACATCCTCACTGCCCAGCCATCTAAACCAGGCCCAACAGCAAGAAATAGAAGCCCTAACCATGACCCAGGATCCTATCCTCCTAAACCCCAATCTGCAAGCCCGGCCAAAGCTAAATTTAGGGCGGATGGCAGTGAATGCAGCCCCACAGCCAGCATAAGCACTGATTCTGGAGAGGACACAAGAGAACATCCAGATTAAATTGAAGAGTTCCCCATCTCCACTACCCCAGTGCTGGACTCGGTCCTAAAAGTTATGCTGCTTTCCCTGAGAAGCTCTTTGCAAGCAGATATGGTCGCATGCATGCAGCGATTCCATAGGGAAATACAGGGGGTGGAAAATAGAGTGGAGCATGTTGAAGCCAAGATGGAGGAATTGGCATCAACTATTAACGATTTAGTGAATGCTCATGACTCCAATGTAAGTGAAATGGAGGCCCTATAAGCCAAAATGGTGGATATGGAGGACAGAAGTAGAAGGAACAATTCAAAATTTAGAGGTGTTCCGGAGACAGTACAGCAGGGAGACCTCCGGGCCTACACCAATAACCTTTTCAAAGGATTAATTCCAGATCTCACAGACCTGGATACAACCATCGATAGATTCCATTGTTTACCAAAGCCATCCTACCTTTCTGACCAAACCCCTAGGGATGTGATTCTGCGTTTTCATTTTTATCACATCAAGGAAAAACTAATGACAACAATGCGCAAAGGAGAGAATATACCTCCATCATGCCAAAAACTTCAGTTTTTCACAGACTTGTCGCAGTATACATTACAGAACATCAAAAGCCTTAACACCATAACCAAAGTTCACAGAAACCACAATATCGGATATAAATGGGGGTACCCCACAAAAATTATGGTCACTAAAGATGGCACCGCACATGTTGTGGATTCTCTGGAGAAAGGTTTGGCCCTACTTAAAAAATGGCAAATTGTCCCGGAGCCATCCAGCAACCCCACGGCTAAACCTAATATTCCACCTGTTGAACCTGACTGGAAGCTGGTTACAACCAAAAACTCCAAAAGCCACTTGAACTCAGATGGGAAGGGACACCACCTCCCGAGCCTGAGAAGGGAGTGCACCTTCCCATTTGAGTTCAAGTGGTCATTCCATCTGATAACCTGGAATTCCATCCAAACAGCATATGGGCTTTTTACTTCTTTATTTAGGGTAAGGGTACCCATGTATATTTGGTATTTAACCACTTCAGCCCCGGAAGGATTTCACACTTTAGGACCAGAGCATTTTTTGCGATTCGGCACTGCGTCACTGTAACTGACAATTGCACGGTCTTTTGGTGGTATTTGATCACCTCTGCATCATTTTTGATCGCCGCTATAAACGAAAGAAGAGCAACAATTTTGCAAAAAAACACAAATTTCTTACTTTTTGCTAAAATACAAATCCCAAAAATTATAAAAAAACATTTTTTTCCATCGGTTTTGGCCGATTTATATTCTTCCTCATATTTTTGGTAAAAAAAATCGCAATCGGCTTTTATTGATTGGTTTGCACAAAAGTTGCCGCGTTTACGGATGATGAGAATTCATTTCTGGGCTTTTATTTATTTATTTATTTTTTACTAGTAATGGCAACGATCTGCGATTTTTAGTGGTACTGCGATATTTCAGCGGACATGTCGGACCATTTTGACACTTTTTTGGGACCATTGGCATTTATACAGCGATCAGTGCTCTAAAAATGAACTGATTATTGTGTAAATGCCATTGGCAGTGAAGGGGTTAACCTGCAGGGGGCACTCTAAGGGTTAACTGTGTTCCCTGGGCGTGTTCTAACTGTGTGTGGGCTGCCCTAGCTGGGGAAAGGGGATGATCACGGCTTCCATATACAGGAAGCCTGTGATCACCGCCCTTCCCCCTCTATGAGAACGGAGGTCCGTGTTTACATACATGGACCTCCGTTCTCTCACTGCGGGGGGAAATCGCGGGTAGCCGGCGGAGATCGAGTCCGCCCTAGCCCCTCCCTGGCCCCCCCGAACACAGTGAGCGCACGAGCGTGCCTCCAGCGGCGTGCACTTACAGTGAGAGATATTGCAGCCGCCGTCAGGTGGCAGCGGTTTGCGATATCGAGCCACTTTGCCGCCGTCAGACGCCGGTCGGTGGTCAGCAAGTGGTTAAAGCTTCAATACCAGCTTCGTCTGGTAAGAGTACCTATTTACTTTGGTGACGGGTTTATGCTCACAGATGTCACTTGTTTGTAAAAGTATACTTATGAAGAATTTTTGTGCAGCCTTATGGATGTTTATTTCTGCTGATTAATTTCTTTTCAAGAGAAATCCAATTGGAACACCTTATAGACTTTAATGTTTTACTTATGAGACTGTTTACTGATTTTACATTATAGCAGTGCACATCCCCAATCCCTGGTACGAAGTATACTGTACAGTCAGTACTTGAGATTGCGAAGAAACTGTGCCAGGGATGGGGAATTACAACTAGAGGCACTTGCTTTGTTTAACCATTTACTAGCAAGGAGCTATAGTAAAAAGGTACTAAAAAGAGCTTATCAACGAGCTAAGTCAAGGGAGGGTCCTATCTTCAAATCTAAAAAACCTTAACACTACAAAACTTATTACCACATTCAGTGGTCAACAGGACCAATTTAGGCAACTCCTTGCCCGAAACTGGAATTTTCTGGCAGAGGATACAATAGTGTCTAAATATGTATGAGACCGCCCGGAGGTGGTATTCAGGAGATCCTCCTCGATCAGGGACAGATGGGTTCACAGCCACTACACACCCCTGGAACCAATAGAGGGAGCAGTGAGGGTTATGGGACATACAGGTGTGGTGGCTGTGCGCAATATCCCTAGATTAAAGAAGGAGCAGTGTTTCCGCCACTTAGGGGAGGCACTGTGAGGCTGAGATCTTATGATTGCCAGATAGTGGGGGTAGTGTATATGGCCACATGTGTATGCAGTGCTTTCGATATTGGAAAGACAAGAAGAACTCTGGGTAGGCATGTACAGGACACCTCTATTATTTGGATGCAAGACTCCTGTACACGCCAATATGTAAACATGTTGTCCTAAAACACAGTTTTGACTCCTCGGTCATATCCTTCTTTGTGTTGGAAAATGTCCTCCTAAATTCTTGGGGAGGAAATTTTGACAATAAGATCCTAAGGAAGGAGTCAAAGTAGATTTACAACCAAAAAGTGACCGAATACCCAGGGCTGAATACTTCACTAGCTTTCAGCGCGTTTTTGTAAACTTTGCACAATAGACATATGTGACTATAGGTTTAAAATAGGGTTCTCTCAATTATTGGTGTGCCTTCTGGGGCTAAAGAATGGCAAATGTTTGCTGTGCTCTATTAATTAGGGGTGAATGTCACTGCTTTAAATAATTATTTTCTGGCATAATGTATATATATGGTTATAAAATATGGTTACTTTTCAATGAAGTTTAGTAAATTGTGTGCTCACTCTAGACAACTATATCCAGTAAAATCTCCTGATTACATGAGGTTTGTCCTCCTGATCTATGCTTTCAAATTTGTCTATTATATATGGCTAGAGTTGAGTGAACACCTGGATGTTCGGGTTCGGCGGGTCCAGCCGAACTTTGCGGAAAAGTTTGAGTTCGGTACCGAACTTGACCCCGGACCCCGAACCCCATTGAAGTCAATGGGGACCCAAACTTTTCGGCACAATGGCTGTAAAAAAGTCCTGGCAAGTGCTAGAGGGCCCTATAGGAGTAGGCAATGATTTTAGAACAATAATCTGTCCCTTACAGGACCAGCAGGAACCTCTCCCTTTAGAACTAGGAGATGGTTATAGAACAATAATCTGTCCGTTACAGCAACAGCAGGAACCTGACCCTATAGGAGTAGGCGATGATTTTAGAACAATAATCTGTCCCTTACAGCAACAGCAGGAACCTGACCCTATAGGAGTAGGCGATGATTTTAGAACAATAATGTGTCCATTACAGCAACAGCAGGAACCTGACCCTATAGGAGTAAGCGATGATTTTAGAACAATAATCTGATCTGCAATCTGTCCCTAAAAGCAGTAGTAGTAGTAGTAGTAATCTCTACCTAGTCCACAATCAGATCGTTCTGTAATGCAGGATGAGATCTGCAATCTGTCCCTCAAAGCAGTAGTAATCATTATCTAGTCCACAATCAGATCGATGAGATGTTATTATATCTGCAATCTGTCCCTCACAGCGCCGGCAGCATCCTCTCCCTACACTAGCCAGAGAGCATGTAGCATGCAGCACTAAGTGACTCAAGCTTATAAAGAGGCTGGGTCACATGATGCACTGGCCAATCACAGCCATGCCATTAGTACGCATGGCTGTGATGGCTTTTAAGGGCAAACCAGTGAAACGCTTGTTGATTGGCTGCCCTGCAGCTATTCAACATGCATGATCAAATACCCGAACCCAGAACCCGAACTTTTTTTAAATGTCCGGGTTCGGGTTCGGGTCCGGGTCACGGAAGCCCCAAAGTTCGGTACGGACCCGAACTTTACAGTTCGGGTTCGCTCAACTCTATATATGGGAATTGGATTTAATCAGTTGTCTCCAGCACTGGTCACCTTAACAATATTTATTGGTTGCCACTGGAGTCCTCTTCCACTCCTCCATGATGACATCACAGAGCCGGTGGATGTTAGAGACCTTGCACCCCTCCACCTTCCATTTCAGGATGCCCCACAGATGCTCAATAGGGTTTAGGTCTGGAGACATGCTTGGCCAGTCCATCACCTTTACCCTCAGCTTCTTTAGCAAGGCAGTGGTCATCTTGGAGGTGTGTTTGGGGTAGTTATCATGTTGGAATACTGCCCTACGGCCCAGTCTCCAAAGGGAGGGGATCATGCTCTGCTTTAGTATGTCACATTACATGTTGGCATTCATGGTTTCTTCAATGAACTGTATCTCCCCAGTACTAGCAGCACTCATGCAGCCCCAGACCATGACACTCCCACCACTATACTTGACTGCAAGACACACTTGTCTTTGTACTCCTCACCTGGTTGCCACAACACACGCTTGATGCCATCTGAACCAAATAAGTTTATCTTGGACTCATCAGACCACTGGACATGGTTCCAGCAATCCTTGTCCTTAGTCTGCTTGTCTTCAGCAAACTGTTTGCGGGCTTTCTTGTCAAAGAACTTTAGAAGCTGCTTCCTTCTGGGGCGACAGCCATGCAGACCAATTTGATGCAGTGTGCGCCGTATGGTCTGACCACTGAAAGGCTGACCCCCTTCAACCTCTGCAGCAATGCTGGCAGCACTGTCAGTATTTGCAAGCATTCAGCAAAGGGAAGCAGATCAATGGGCTGCACCTAAAAGAATCAGGACTATGCAGATCAGTGAAAATATATATTTTATTATAAAAATGACACACTTGCAAAACACCCAACACCAGTAACAAAAACAAGCAAGTGAAAGAAGGTAAAAACACGGCAACCCAAAAACAAACACCTATCTAACTAACTAAATACAAATGCAAAAACACACAAAGGCAAAACAGGCAGATATCAAATGAGGAGAACAGGGAGGAAAATACCGAGGGCTGAATGGTGAAGGAGGGAGCAGGAAGCAGGTTCCAGGGGGACAAAACTCCAGGTGGGAACACAGATCAGGTCAGGTCTGGAACGTGGATCAGGACAGGTCCGGAACATAGAATAGTACAGGTCAGGCTCGGGCAGGGTATGGCTTGCAGAGAAAACGCTGAAGCACTGGGACTGGGTGTAAGGCAGGCTTATATAGTCCCAGCAGCCCCATCAGGTGTAGCTTAATGACCTGTGTACTCCATCTGCTGTGAGACACCCACTGGTGGCCACCAGAACTACACCCTTTGATACTTCATACAGCAGTGCCACCAGCAGGTGACTCGAACAAGTACACAGATCCTAACAGTTCCCCCCTCTTAAGGAGTGGCCTCTGGATGCTCCATTCTGATATTAACCTGACAGTCCGTGCGGGAAAAATCCAACAAAGTCTCCATCTGCTGGGGGGTGTGCCCCCTAAATTAAGTAATAGATCATGGGCCCCGCCACCAGGGTCTGGAAGTTTGGATCTGGTATCACAGGCTGGCTGGACAGCGGGAAGGAAACCAGCAGAGGCAGACAACACAGGGGCATCAGAGGAAGTCTGGGTATCAAGCAGGGGGAAATCAGTGTCCATTTTGGCATCAGGCAGGAAAGCAACAAAAGGCACTGGATCAGTGGGCACCGGGTCATCAGGCCCTGGACTAGTGGGTGCACAATCATCAGGCAGGGCCATAGGCACTGGGTCATCAAGCACTGGATCAGCGGGCACCGGGTCTTCAGGCACTGAATCAGTGGGCACAGGATCATCAGGCAGTGGAGCCATGGACACTGGGTCATCCGGTACTGTATCAGTGGGCACTGGGTCATCCGGTACTGTATCAGCGGGCACCGGGTCATCAGGCACTGGATCAATGGGCACCGGGTCATCAGGCACTGGATCAATGGGCACCGGGTCATCAGGCACTGGATCAACGGGCACCAGGACATCAGGCACAGGATCAGCGGGCACAGGATCAGTGGGCACCAGGACATTGGACACAGGATCAGCGGACACAGGACCAACGGGCACAGGACCAGCGGGCACAGGATCAGCAGGCACAGGATCAGCAGGCACCAGGACATCAGGCACAGGACCAGCGGGCACCAGGACAGTGGGCACAGGACCAGCGCTCACAGGATCAGCGAGCAAAGGATCAACGGGCACCAGGACATCAAGCACAGGATCAGCGGGCACCAGGACAGCGGGCACAGGATCAGCGGGCACCAGGACATCGGGCACAGGATCAGTGGGCACCAGGACATCTGGCACAGGATCAGCGGGCACAGGATCAGCGGGCACCAGGACATCGGGCACAGGATCAGCAGGCACTGGATCTTCAGACTGGACGGCGGGCATCGGATCATGAGACTGGACAGAGGGCACTGGAGCATCAGGCTGGGCAGCGAGCACTTGAATAGCAGGCTGGGCAGCAGGCACTTGAGCAGCAGGCTGGGCAGCAGGCATGGCAGCGGGCACCGGATCAAACAGGGCATCAGGAATGGGAAAAATTAAGTCAAATTGATTAGCTGGTAAAGCGTCCATAGGGCCAAACTGGGTGGTGGACAGAGAATCGGTACAGTCAGGTGGGATAGCGACAGGCAGGACAGCAGCAGAAGGTTTCATTTCCATGGGCCAATCCAATGTGGCAGGAATGGTGAAGGGCCTGGCTGGAGCAATTGGAACCATGGTGGGTTGGACTGCAGTGGCTGGCTTAGAGGCAGACTGGAACGGATTGGTTGATGCGGTAGTGGACTGGGACACATCAGCTGATATGGCTGCAGGATTGGATATTGGCAGGATAGTGCGGATTGGGAAAAATTTCCGTTTCTTTTTTGGTTTTGTTAGTGAAATTCTGTATGTGGATGCAGGGCTGTGTGTAGGGTGTGCAGCTGATGGCAGAGAAGAATGGGAGGAAGGTAAAAAAGAGGGAGCAGTTGCTGAGTGGGATTTCTGTGGGATAGTTGCAGGCAGCAGAGAGGAGGTAGATGGGTAAAAGGCAGGGAAGGTGCAGCAGGTGGAAACAGGGTATTGGTAATTAGTTGGGAGCAGGGTATATTGGGCTGCAACTGTGGTTGCTGTGGATGATGGAGGAAAAGACATTTGAGCGGGCAGGGGTCTAGCCACAGGAATGGATGGCTGCAGGCTGACAGAGGCTGAGTGCAATATATTTGACCATGCCTGTAATAATGGTTGCACAAAATCCACCTTACATGCTGCCTATCTGACCAAAGATTGTACTGAGTTAATACATTTTATTAACATCTGTGGAGAGCAAGCTGAGTAATGTTCCAAAAAAAAGGCTGAGTCATCGTCCCACAACAAAACCAAGGACTCAACCTGATTCGCACTGAAAGGAGGGGTATAATCATCTCTACCACTAGGGACACCAGACAAAGCCAACTCTGCACACATTTGAATGAGTGGCTGAATGTCTTTAACCAGTACAGGACCGCGCTATTGACAAAAGACGTCAACAGCGCGGACCTGAAAATCCGGGGGGACGTCCATGGACGTCCGCCCCTTCACACGCCCACTGCGCGCACTGGGCGGCGGCGGCGGCGCGCGTGCGCCGCCGCCGCACACTGCGTGGGCGTGCCCGCGGGTCGGGCGGACTCGATGTCCGCTCCTGACCCGCGATCGCCTTACAGAGCAGTAGAACGGGGAACCGCCGATGTAAACACGGCGGTTCCCCGTTCTGTGACAGGGGACATGACAGATCTACTGATCCCTGTCACTGGGATCAGTTAGATCTGTTATGTCCCGACCAGCCCATCCCCCCCACAGTTAGAACACACCCAGGGAACATTGTTAACCCCTTCACTGCCCCCTGCTGGTTAACCCCTTCACTGCCAATGACATTTATACAGTAATCAGTGGACATTTAAATTTCTGATCGCTGTATAAATGTCATTGGTCCCAAAAATGTGTCAAAAATGTCCGACATGTCCGCCCGGATATCAAAGTCCCGATAAAAATCGCAGATCGCCGCCATTACTAGTAAAAAAAATAATAATAATAAAAACGCCATAAATCAATTCCCATAGTTTGTAGACGCGATAACTTTTGCGCAAACCAATCAATAAACGCCGATTGCGATTTTTTTTACCAAAAATATGTAGAAGAATATAAATCAGCCAAACCCAATGAATAATTTTTTTTTTATTTTTTATTTTGGGACATTTATTAGAGCAAAAAGTAAAAAATATTGTTCTTTTTTCACAATTGTCGCTCTTGGTTTTGTTCATAGCGCAAAAAATAAAAACCGCAGAGGTGATCAAATACCACCAAAAGAAAGCTCTATTTGTGGGGAAAAAAGGACATCAATTTTATTAGGGTACAACGTCGCACGACCGTGCAATTGTCATTCAAAATGCGACAGCGCTGAAACCTGAAAATTGGTCTGGGCAGGAGGGGGGTTTAAGTGCCCAGTAAGGAAGTGGTTAAACAAAAATCTGCCTTGGTCAACAAAAGTGTGTGCCATACGGATGCATTCCAACAACTGCTCCCTGGTCTACCCTTTCAAAATTTGGCGGCAGTAATCCCTGTCCTCTGTTACATGAAGTGAAAGATACAGAATCTCCTCAAAGTGCATCTTGCAGTAATTAGCAAGTGCTTAGCCCTGGTTCCCAGGTGCAGCTGATCTGATTGTATGGCTTCAGTATTATGTCAGTATTTGCAAGCATTCAGCAAAGGGAAGCAGATCAATGGGCTGCACCTAAAAGAATCAGGACTATGCAGATCAGTGAAAATATATATTTTATTATAAAAATGACACACTTGCAAAACACCCAACACCAGTAACAAAAACAAGCAAGTGAAAGAAGGTAAAAACACGGCAACCCAAAAACAAACACCTATCTAACTAACTAAATACAAATGCAAAAACACACAAAGGCAAAACAGACAGATATCAAATGAGGAGAACAGGAAGGAAAATACTGAGGGCTGAATGGTGAAGGAGGGAGCAGGAAGCAGGTTCCAGGGGGACAAAACACAGATCAGGTCAGGTCTGGAACATGGATCAGGACAGGTCTGGAACATAGAATAGTACAGGTCAGGCTCGGGCAGGGTATGGCTTGCAGAGAAAACGCTGAAGCACTGGGACTGGGTGTAAGGCAGGCTTATATAGTCCCAGCAGCCCCATCAGGTGTAGCTTAATGACCTGTGTACTCCATCTGCTGGGAGACACCCACTGGTGGCCACCAGAACTACACCCTTTGATATTTCATACAGCAGTGCCACCAGCAGGTGACTCGAGCAAGTACACAGATCCTAACAAGCACTCATACGTCTATTTCCCAAAGACAACCTCTGGATATGACGCTGAGCATGTGCACTCAACTTCTTTGGTCGACCATGGTAAGGCCTGTTCTGAGTGGAACCTGTCCTGTTAAACCACTGTATGATCTTGGCCACCATGCTGCAGCTCAGCTTATAGCCTAGGCCATCTTTATGTAGAGCAACAATTCTTTTTTTCAGATCCTCAGAGAGTTCTTTGCCATGAGGTGCCACATTGAACTTCTGAATTGATCACAAGTGGAAGTCAGAGTGATGAAATGCATCTGATACGGCTGTACAGCAACTCAACATGTTGACAGATGCTTGAGTGGAAGTGACGTCCTGAACCTGCTGGTCAGGTGAGGAGCAAGCCGGGTCTGGTGTCTGCAAGGACTCAGAGATGTTCGGTGTCTGTTTTTTTCCTACTCAAGGCGATCTATACTTGTTAAATTTTTAAGTGCATTGGCAAAGGTTGGGGGGGGGGGGGTTGTGTGATGAATAGATAAAGTTAGTGTTTTAAGCAATATCACACAATGTAGTGCCTCTCTTATCATTTCATGAGTGCTTTGCTGATTCTCGTTATCCATGGATTATGAGGCTTTCCTTCTCTGCAGTGTGAGATTACTATGCCTTTATACCGAGCATGAGAGTGCAAGGAATGTGGAGTCAGTAAGTGTACATCCATGTGGGGATAAGGATTCATGACCACGTAGTGTGGTGCCGAGGGTCTACAGCTGTGTGAGGCTGGGTTCACACCTATGCTTACACCACATCCACTTCGCAGGACTCTTGAAAACATATTGTTATCGATGTGTCCACTTCACATATGTGTGGTGCATTCGCACTCCACATTGCACAGAAAATGTGTGCGTTTTCTGTGCAGTGTGGTGCAAATTCCAGCCCCATTTTGTTCAATGGGAACACATCTAATTCGGAGATGTGTTCCGCATTGAACAGGGATCTTTCCCCTTCCTCACT
>BLSH010494609.1:189433-234095 GCA_018402905.1 Glandirana rugosa
TTTTGGCCCTGTTTGTCTTGATGACAAGACGTTTGTAGATTGCAGAACAGTAGTTCTGTTTGTCCCGGTTTTATTTAAAGCGTTACACACAGTTTCCAGATGTTTGCAGAACAGTAGTTCTGTTTGTCCCGGTTTTATTTAAAGTGTCACGCACAGTTTCCAGATGTTTGCAGAACAGTGATATGGGTTCGCCCGGTTTTATTTAAAGTGTTACACACAGTTTCCAGATGTTTGCAGAACAGTGATATGGGTTCTCCCGGCTTATTTATACTTTTTTGACACAGTTTGAAGATGATTCTAGAACAGTTATATGGCTTCTACCGTTAATTAATACTTTTCAGACACAGTTTGAAGATGGTCCACATCCACCTCCATTTTTGATTTTTTTATGTTTTTATTTTTAAAAAATATTTTAAGTTATTTCCCTGTCCCCATTTCTTTGTAGGGCACTTGTCCCACCCTTACCCCCATTTTCCTTCCTTTTGCAGACCTCTAGGACTTTCCTGGACTTTTTTACAGCAATTTTCAGAACTTTTAGTAAAATTACCAGAACCCCGGACCAGAACCCGGACTTTTTTTGAAAAGTCCGGGTTCGGGTCCAGGTCCCGGACACCCCAAAGTTCGGTACGGACCTGAACTTTACAGTCCGGGTTCGCTCAACACTAATCTTTACCAGGCTTGACCTTCGTGGGGCATACAACCTCATTCATTCAGATCAGGGAAGGAGACGAGTGGAAGACCGCATTCTACACTCGTTTTGGGCATTACGAATATTTGGTGATGCCCTTCGGCCTATGCAATGCCCCCGCAACATTTCAGCACTTTGTCAATGACGTGTTTCGAGGCTTCCTGGACCTCTTCGTAATCATATACTTAGATGACATCCCGGTCTTCTCTGCTTCCTTGGAGGAACACCGCAGGCATGTCACCAAGGTTCTGGGGCGACTACAGCAGCATGGTTTGTACGCCAAAGTGGAAAAGTGCTCTTTTGAACAGCCCAGTATGCACTTTCTGGGGCTGATTATCTCTACAACAGGCGTTCGCATGGATCCCCAGAAAGTCTCCACTATCTTGGAATGGCCCGCTCCGACAGACCGAAAAGGGTTCAGAGATTTGTGGGCTTCGCAAACTTCTACAGAAAGTTCGTAAAGGGATTCTCTGCCATCGTGGAGCCTATCACACGATTGACTAAGCAGAACACCCGATACCAGTGGTCTCCTGAGGCTCAAGCCGCCTTTCAGAGACTCAAGTCTCTTTTCACTTCTACTCCCATTCTGAAACACGTGGACCCAGCCTTACCTTACGTCCTTGAGGTGGACGCATCTGAAACCGCAGTAGGGGCTATCCTGTCCCAGCGCCAGGGTATCAAGGCCCTGCTCCACCCAGTAGCCTTCTTCTCCAGGAAACTAACCGCACCAGAGCGGAATTATGACGTAGGAGACAGAGAGCTACTGGCTCTCAAGTCGGCTCTAGAGGAGTGGCGGTACCTGCTGGAAGGGGCTTCTCATCCTATCCTTATCTTCACAGATCACAAAAACCTGGAGTACCTCCGAACAGCAAAGAGGCTAAGACCTCGGCAGGCCCGCTGGGCACTGTTCTTCTCCAGGTTTCACTTCCATTTGATGTATCGCCCAGAGTCTAAAAACAGCAAGCCCGACGTCCTTTCCCGGATGTTCTCGGAGCCAGGAAATACTGCCCCACCTGACACCATACTTCCAGCACGGAATTTCCTTCTGTCCGATGAGGACTTTCTCACCCAACTTCATCGGGTCCTGGCCAGTTCCGATACCGACAGGGACACCCGACTGACCGTCAGAGATGGTCTATGGTGGTTTGGGCGAAGAATGTTTATCCCGGCAAGTCTGCGTCTCAGAATCCTGGGTCAATGCCATGACCATAAACTGGCCGGACATTTTGGTTCTCAAAAGACCGCTGAGCTCATCTCACGGTCATTCTGGTGGCCCAACATCACGGAGGACTGCAGGAAATACGTTGGGGCCTGCCCTGTCTGTGCCAGGAATAAAACAGACAAAGCTAAGGCCAGGGCTCTCCTAAACCCCCTTCCCTTACCTGAGCGCCCGTGGTCGCAACTGGCGATGGACTTTATTGTCAAACTTCCCCCGTCTGAAGGCTTTAAGACTATCTTCGTCATTGTGGATCGAATTACGAAGATGGCACACTTCATTCCCATGAAGGGGACCCCCTCTGCGGCTGAAACGGCCAGCACATTCATAAGAGAAGTCGTCCGACTTCATGGAGTGCCCAGCAACATCGTGTCTGATTGGGGGGTCCAGTTCACGTCCAGGTTTTGGAGAGCCCTGTGTGCTGGTCTGGAAATTGAGCTTGCATTTTCTTCCGCCTACCATCAGCAGACAAACGGCCAGACAGAAAGGACGAATCAGACCTTGGAGCAATACTTGCGGTGATTTTCTTCTTTTTCACAGAATGATTGGGTTGCTCTGCTGCCGGTGGCCGAATTTGCTTACAACAACACCATTCACTCGGCCACCCAGCAGTCCCCATTCTGGGCCAATTATGGATACCATCCTACATTCCTGCCCAACCTAAGTCCAGAGAGCACCGTCCCAGCAGCACAGGATATCACCAGTTTCCTCCAATCCAATTGCAAGCTTCTACAGGAGACACTATCTAGATCCCGGGAGGCTAACAAAGAGGCCTATAATAAGAGGAGGCGGGGGGAGCTGGAGCTCCAACCTGGCAACCGTGTCTGGCTTTCCACTAGAAACTTGAAGCTAGCCTGCCCCTCAAAGAAATTGGGTCCAAGATTTCTGGGGCCTTTCCCAGTCAAGAGGAAGATTAACCGGGTGGCATTTGAACTAGATCTCCCGCCATCCCTGCGGATCCACACGGTTTTTCATGTGTCTCTATTGAAACCCATGGTCCTCGACTCTTTCTCGGGTCGGAAGGTAGGCCCACCGGGCCCCATCTTGGTCAACGGAAAGGAGGATTTCGAGGTGGAAGCTATCTTAAACTGTCGCCGGAGGGCTGGGGAGACCCAGTACTTGATCAAGTGGAAGGGGTTTGGTCCGGAGGAGAACTCCTGGGAACCTGAGAAGAACATCCATGCCCCCGGACTGATCCAGGCCTTTAAAAGAAATCGCCAGGGTGGCGACACCCGGTAAGGCATCCGGAGGCTGCCCCTTGAAGGGGCAATGTTAGAGAAGGAACATTTCTGCCAGTAAAATCTGGCTGTTTCCACGGTGGTGCGCACGCCTGTGCGCTATCGTGCGCGTCCGTGCGCGTTCGCGCGCGCCTGTGCGCACGCACGTGCCGGAAACGGCGCCAAATGGAGCTATTTAAACCCGGAGATCCCTGCAACAAGTGCTGCTCATTCTACAGCGTCCGTGACCTGTGAGCCTCAGCTTCTTCTACCTGTTCCTGTGTTTGCTCTGCCTCCTGTTGACCCGGCTTGTCCTGACCTGCTGTTTTGCTACCTGCACCGACCCCGGCTATCCACGACCATCCGATTGTCTGCTGCCTTGTACCTCTGCTGCCCACCCGTTAACGAACCTTGCTTGGACTTGAGTACCCGCCTGCCTGATGCTTTTGTACCTTCCTGCCTGCCTGTTGCCGACCCAGCCTGCACGACCATCCTTCTATCTGCACGTCTACTGGAACCTCGCTACATCATCAGTGACCATCCAGCCCTCGTGCCATCCTGCACTCTTGGACCTTTGTCTACTCTACCAGGGGTCCTTGAATCGGGTGCGCAAGAGCGGTTGTTCCCTGCACAAGACAGACTCCACCACCAGGTTCGTGACACACAGTCTCTCCAGCATGTGCAAGGTGGAGTTCCAACTTGTGGGCACGTTGCATAGGAGGCAGTGAGCGGGAAGGCTGAACTTCCGCTGCAGCACAGACAGGCGAGCAGCAGCAGGGTGAGAACACTGAAAGCACGCACAGACGGCCAGCACTTTCTGCAGCAGCTCTGACATATCCGGGTCATTTTTTTAGAAATTTCTGCACCACCAAATTCCGCACATGCACCAGGCAAGGGATGTACATCAAACTGGCTAGGTCCAGAGCTTCTTCGAGATTTCGCCCATTATCGCAAACCACCAGGCTGGGCTTGAGGCTCAGTGGCAACAACCACTCATTGGTCTGTTGTTCAATGCCCATCCACAGCTCCTGCGCAGTGTGGGGTTTATCCCCAAACATATCAGTTTTAAAACAGCCTGTTGCCGTTTCCCCCTGGATGTTCTGAAGTTGGTGGTGAAGGTGTTACGCTGAACGGATGAGGAGGTGGTAGAGGAGGAGGAAGCGGAGTAGGAGGAGGAGGCAACAGGGGGCAAAGAGAAATGCCCTGCAATCCTCGGTGGCGGAAGGACATGTGCTAAACGGCTATCCGCCTCAGGCCCACCCGCCAATACATTTGCCCATTCTTACTGGTCCACATATCAGTGGTTATGTGGACCTTCTCACAGCTGGCATTGCGCAGTGCACACTTGATCTTGTCCCCGACTTGTTTGTGCAGCGAAGGGATGACTCGCCTGGAAAAGTAGTGGCAGCTGGGAACCACATACTGTGGGACAGCCACCGCCATCAGTTTTTTAAAACTGTCCGTGTCCACCAGATTGAATGACAGCATTTCAAAGGCCAGGAATTTTGAAATGCTGGCATTCAGGGCCAGGGATCGCGAGTGGGTAGGGGGTACTTCCTCTTTCTCTCCAGTGTTTGGGAGATGGTTAGCTGTAAGCTTCCATGGGACCGTGTGGAAATGCTTGGCGGACATGGTGGAGTTGCTGTCACATCGTCTGTTTGCTGGGTGGCAGGTAACACTAGCACTGTAGAGGTGGAGGAAGAGGCCGAGGCAGGAGCAAAGGAGGAAGCAGGAGGAGGCTGAGACCTTTCTTGGATTTTGAGGTGCTTATTCCACTGCAGCTCGTACTTTGCATGTAGATGCCTGGTCATGCAGGTTGTGCTCAGGTTTAAAACATTAATGCCTCACTTCAGGCTCTGATTGCACAGCATGCAAACTACTCGTGTCTTGTCGTCAGCACATTGTCTGAAGAACTGCCATGCCAGGGAACTCCTTTGAGCTGCCTTTGGTGTGCTAGGTCCCTGGGTGCGGTGGGTAGTAGCAGGCGTACTGTCTAGGGGATGGTCGCTCCGCTTTTGCAACCTGCTTCCTCCTTTGCTGTGCTGGTGCCTCTGTGCGACCACCACCTCTTTCTCCAAACTGCACACGTCACTCGCATGACCTTCATTCCATGTGGGGTCTAGGACCTCATCATCCTCCACGTCATCTTCCACCCACTCTTCACCATTGCCCTCCTTGTCAGTCTGCACACTGTAGAAAGCCGCAGCAGTTGGCACCTGTGTTTCGTCATCATCAGAGACGTGCTGCAGTGGTGTTTCTATGTCCTCATCCTGAACCAGAAGTGGTTGGGCATCGGTGCACTCAATGTCTTCCACTTCTGGGGCAGGGCTATGTGGATGGCCCGTGAAAAGCACACCAGCAGAGTCTTCAAAAAGCATAAGAGACTGCTGCATGACTTGGGGCTCAGACTGCTTGGCTGATTTACAAGGGGCTGAGGTGAAAGACAGATGGCCATGGGGTTCAGGTGCCAACTCTGAGCTTTTAGCAAGAGACCAGGTGGGAGACAATGTGAAGGAACTGGAGGCATTGTCAGCCACCCAATCTACTATCGCCTGTACTTGTTCTGGCCTCACCATTTGTTGAGCGGCATTCGGGCCTACCATATAACGTTGAAGGTTCTGTCGGCTACTCGCACCTGAGGAAGGTATTTCACTTTTGCATGTAGCTGGCACAGATCGACCACGTCCTCTCCTTGCAACAGGAGCTTCACCAACACCATCAACACCAGCAGCACCACAACCATGACCACGCCCCTTATTTGACGCTCTCCTTATTCTGGAAGCAAATGTACTATTTAGCACAAATTTATATTATTTTTTTAAACCGCCAATGTAGACGCACGTTTTAATTTTGTGCAAGAAATGCACAGCAAGGTGCAAATGTACTATGTAGCACTATTTTTTATTTTTTTCAAACCAGCAATGTCAAAGCACGTTTTAATTTTGTGCAAGAAATGCACAGCAAGGTGCAAATGTACTATGTAGCACTATTTATTTTTTTTTTTTTTAAAACCAGCAATGTCGACCCACTTTTTAATTTAATGCAAGAAATGCACAGCAAGGTGCAAATGTACTATGTAGCACTATTTATTATTCTTCTTTTTAAACCAGCAATGTAGACGCACTTTTTAATTTTGTGCAAGAAATGCACAGCAAGGTGCAAATGTACTACGTAGCACTATTTATTATTCTTTTTTTTTTAAACCAGCAATGTAGACGCAGTTTTTATTTTTGTGCAAGAAATGCACCGCTGGCCGCAAATGTAGTATTTAGAATATTTTTTTTTTAAACCAGCAATGTAGACGCACTTTTTATTTTTGTGCAAGAAATGCACCGCTGGCCGCAAATGTAGTATTTAGAATTTTTTTTTTTTTTAAATCAGCAATGTAGACACACTTTTTAATTTTGTGCAAGAAATGCCCCGCTGGCCGCAAATGTAATATTTTGCACAAAAAAAAAATTAATATGTCTAACTGCAATGTAAAAGTAAATGTAAAATGTAAATGTAAAATTTAAATATGCCAAAATGTTGCCAACTGAACTAACAGAACACGATTAAAGTAGTGTCCCTGACACAGAAGCAGTTGCAAGTGCACTGCACTTGCAAAAATGTCTGCAAACACCCACCTAACAAACAGAAAAATTGCTTAGGTTTTATATGAGGCACTTTGCTTAGCAAACAAAATGTACTCTAGCAAACAAAAATCTCCACTAGCACCCACCAAAAAATCACTATTTTTAACAGATTTTCTAAAGCTAATCTGTCCCTCACATCAGCAGCAGCATCCTCTCCCTACACTAGTATGAGATGATTTTCTAAAGCTAATCTGTCCCTCACAGCAGCAGCAGCATCCTCTCCCTACACTAGTATGATATGATTTTCTAAAGCTAATCTGTCCCTCACATCAGCAGCAGCATCCTCTCCCTACACTACTATGAGATGATGTGACATGCAGCACTATGTGACTCCAGCTTATGTAGAGGCTGGGTCACATGATGCACTGGCCAATCACAGCCATGCCATTAGTAGGCATGGCTGTGATGGCTTCTAAGGGCAAACGAGTGAAACGCTTGTTGATTGGCTGCCCAAAAAGGCTCAAAAAAATACCCGAATCCCAAACCCGGACTTTTTCTCAAATGTCTGGGTTCGGGACACGGACACCCTAAAGTCTGGTACAAACCCAAACTTTACAGTTCGGGTTCACGCAACTCCAATTATGAGTTTTTGAAAAATAGGAATAGTCTCTTTCCTTAGGGTGGAGCATTCGCCAGACGTCCATGAGTAGTGAATCATGGAGTCGTTTTTTTTATATAAGATAGACGTTTAAAGGGGATCAAGGACCTGCCAGAAGAAGTGTACATGATGGGATCAAGGGGCATGTTGATGTCCCCCGCTAGTATGGTCAGTCCCTCAGCAAAGTCAGCTAGTCTCGTCAACACCTGGGATAAGAAGGCAGGTTGGTTTGCATTTGGGGAGTAAATATTAGCCAGAGTGCACGGGGCATTTCCTATAAACCCTCGTAAGAAAAGATACCTGCCATGATCGTCCGCTTCCATTGAGGTGAGTCGAAAGGAGATACATCTGCTAAACCCAATGGCAACTCTTTTGGCCTCATTTGTGTCTGAAAGGCTGTAATACCAGAGTGGAAAATGGTGGGAGAAAAGCTTGACATTAGAAGTGTGGGTCAGGTGAGTCTCCTGCAAAAATGCAATAGAACAGGAGGCTCTTTTTAATTCCCGTAAAACCTGGTGTCATTTTGCAGCCACATTAAGCCCTCTCACATTATAATTGAGCCCAGTCAGGTTGGCCATGAGGGTAGCAGTGTAGCTCCATTCGGGTCACTCGACCATCGCTGCCGATGGGAAAAAGGATTAGTAAGAGAAACCAGATAAAACAAAAGAAAAAAAGGACAAGAGAAGAAGGAAAGATCTAAGACATGACAATATAAAACACAATAGAAATGTGGAACAGCCTCGTGGGTTGTTGAGAAATCACACAGGACATCGCGGTGGTTCCGTAAGGGATGGCAGGGACAGGCTAACCAGTGGTCCCTCGGCAACATGATCGTCGCCAGTGGTCCCTGACCTCTCAGTCCGGCCGACCCCAAGGGGGGTGGGCTTGCCTCTAAGGACAAAAACATGTAGTTCGAGCAGCGAGAGAGGCATCTTCAGCAAGGCTGTTAACAAGTTATACTATGAACGTTTTATAACATATTACCTCAGACAAATGGGAGGGTACAGTTCATAGATTTTGAAAAAAGCAATGCAAATGAAACTGGAACTGGGGAACAAATATCAAATAGTGATGTGATGGGTTATGGGTATGAAGATTGGGGGACCGTGTTGCTAAATGTTTATATAGTCAAAATAAAAGTCCCCGAAAGTGTGGGGGCCCAGGGGAGGAGAGGAGAAAACCTAAGTAATCCATGTCCCAGTAATGTTACAGTTTTTTCCAATTGCTAACACACTAAAATGACATGCACAGCACAATTATTTAAACTGACACACAGAGAGCAAAACTTCTTCTCAAGTCTCCAAAAGTCTAAACACCTTTTCTGCTTTACACACATTTTGCATTTCAAAATGGCCCTTTTTAAATGCACTGAACACAGTTCTCTGCATAAGACACAACAATCTGACATAAAGTCACATGTTTGCCATTTCAAAACACTGCCATTCAAAATGACACTACATGAGCTAATTGGCCAATTACAGGATGTAAGCACTATGAAAACACCACAGGTGAGAACCTTTTTTTTTACAACAACAATGGAAGACATTGCAGAGAGAGGAAGAGGAAGAGGGAGGTTGAGAATAAGAGGGGGAGGAAGAGTGAGAGGTAGGGGTAGAGCAGGTAGAGGAGTTCATGGCCAAAGAAGACAAACACTTTCAAATGAAATCAGAGCAACCTTAGTAGATCATGTCATCAACCATGGGCTGACAATGTGTGAGGCTGGACAGAGAGTGCAGCCAAACTTGAGCCGTTTTACTGTCGCCTCTGTCATCCGGACCTTTAGACTGGAGAACAGGTATGTAACCAAAATTTCATGTAGTACACATGTAGTATACCCCATGTCATAGTGTATCAGTTGGGTGACACCAGTTTACTTAGTGTATGACATCAGCCATTCATGAACTGTACAAGTTTCCTGTACAATGTACTCTACTGTGGGAGAAAATATTTAGGCTGCATTGTCCAAGCCCTATATATATTTTTATTTTATTTTTTCTAAAGGACTGAGAGACGACACCATGGTGGAGGAAGGGGCCAAATGTTCACCGGGGTACAGGAAGATGCCATTGTAAACTTGGTTTTGGAAAGTAATGAAATCAGATTACAAGAAATTCAAAGCTACATCATCCAAGACAACACCTTATTCAACAACATTCAACTAGTTAGTCTGTCCACATTGGCTCGCATTCTCAAGCAAAACCAAATCAGAATGAAACAACTTTATAAGGTGCCGTTTGGGAGAAACTCTCAAAGAAACAAAGAGTTCAGATGAGCATATGTGGATGTAAGTACTATATTGACTGCAGTACACTACACGCAACATTGTTTTCCAGTGTACTGGATAACACCATATTGACAGATTTTTGTTCTTTGTTTTCAGGGAGTACTGGAAATGGATGCTCATGCAATCCCACATGAGTTCATCTTTATAGATGAGGCTGGGTTCAACCTAGCAAAGACCAGAAGAAGGGGGAGAAACCTCATCGGCCACAGAGCCATTATAGATGTTCCTGGCCAATGTGGTGGGAACATCACAATGTGCGCTGCCATCTCCAATATGCATGGTGTCCTCCACCGTCATGCCAACCTTGGACCATACAACACAGCCCATATTCTCACATTTCTGGACAGACTTCGCAACATTCTCATACCACCAGAGCGTTTGAATGATGCAGACTATCAAAGAAACCGGTACGTTGTAGTATGGGACAACGTGAGCTTTCATCGTGCAGCCCCAGTTCAAAACTGGTTTGCTGACCACCCAACATTTCTCGTGCAATACCTCCCACCATACTCACCATTCCTGAACCCCATAGAAGAATTATTTTCGGCATGGCGGTGGAAGGTATACGACCGGCAGCCCTTTGTGCGCATGCCTCTTGTGCAGGCCATGGAAGAGGCATGTGATGACATTGATGTGGGTGCAATTCAGGGATGGCTAAGGCACTCAAGGCGCTTCTTCCCTCGATGTCTGGCAAGGGAAGATATTGCCTGTGATGTTGACGAGGCGTTGTGGCCCGACCCGGCTGTGCGGCAAGATGCTGCCTAATTTTTTTTCTTGCCTCTTTTTTTTACTGTAATATAATTTTTTCAGAAATTTTATTTTTCAGTTTACTGTATTGTGTGAGAATATTTTTGTTCATTCCCATGTAAATATATCTGCTGTGCATATGTTGCACTGACTTGTTTACTGTAGTGAAGGAAAAAAAAAAATGTTGCAACAGCATGTGTGTGTATCTGCAAATATTTCTGTGCATGTGAACAATCTGATACATATTTTAGTATTATGGCAAAGCATACTAAAGATGGGGGTGCTTTTCATTATGCCCAACAGTGTGTAGGTGGTTAGGCAAAAATCTGGTAATATGAATGAAGTGTGTGCCATTTCATGCAAAAGTTTGATTTTGATAATGCTATGTGTAGTTTCGGTTGCAGTGCTTCATTTTGCAGGATATATGAGGTATTTTACAACTTGGGTGTGTGGTTTTGTGAATTGTGTTAAGTGTTTTGATAAAACCAGACTAGTTTGAAAAATTGTGTGTTAGCAATTGGAAAAAACTGTAAGAAGCCCATTCAGGTTAAAAAGTGATAAAGTGGATCCTGAGAAGCAGGGAAAGATATCACCCATTTTTCTTTGAGGATGATCCCGGTGTCGCAGTGCATTTCCTTTTAGAGGGGGTCCGGTGCCAGTAGGATTCTGGGATGGCTTGAAAGATAGGGATGTGATCTTGCCAGCCGGGTAGCTCCACTGGGACCATGTTGAGATCCTTCGAGAAAGCTGGGAGATCTTCCGGAAACCTCAGATTGGAGGAACAACCATTTTTAGTGGCGATCAAGCATGCTGGGAAGCCCCATTTATATGTTGCACCATCCTCCCATAGCTGGTCTAGCAGGGGTCTGAGTGCTCAACGCCTTTCCAAAGTTTCTTTGGAGAGATCCAGGTAAATGGTTAGTTTAGCGCCATCAAAGGCTATGTCTGAAGAACCCCGGAGCGTGAGCATAATGACATTTTTCTCCTCATAGTAATGAAGGCGACATATCACGTCCCTAGGCAAACCTGCATTGAGGTTGCAGGGGCATAGGGCCGGTGGACCCTATGAAAACGTAATGTCTTGGTCACAGGCTTACCTAGGACAGTGTTTAAAATGCCATGGATCATGTGTTCCAGATCGTCGTCCTTTGTCGCTTCAGGGAGGACCCTTATGCGCAGATTGTTCCTGCGGTTTCTATTTTCGATATCTTCCAGTTTATACAGAATGGCACGGTGTGCGATTGCAAGTCGGGTTACCGTAGACTGCAGCTCTTTGATCGCCTCATCCTGTATGTCTTGCTGCTTCTCTGTCTCCTCTACACGCGCGAGCAGGTGGGCCATGTCTGCTCTCACGGCTGAAAAATCTTTTTTCATGGCCTTTTCAAAGTTGCGGAACATGTCCGCGATTTCCCCTTTGAGCCTGCTCATCAGGGATATCAGGTCGGATCCCCCAGGGAGGAAGCCGGCGAGCAGCTGTGGGAGAAGGCCGTGCGGGCGGAGGCCGGAGGGGGAGGCCCGACCTGCTCCGTGGCCAGGAATCGCTGGATCGAGCCAGAGGTGGCCAATTTCGCTGCCGAGCCCTTCCCCGATCTCTTGCTGGTGCTATTGTGGGCAATAGAGCCCTTGGATGACATTGTCAGAGGGGTGAAGGCCTGCTGTTATACGGAGCTCTCACTGAACACGTCCTCTCGGCGCTATGCGGTAGCCACACCCCACACATTCTAACAAGCAATTTAAAAAGAATCTTACATATGCATATAAGCACCTAATATTGTCAATTAATCATTAAAAAACATAATTATTTTTCTTTTTCAGCACCATCTAAAACTCAAATAGAAAAAAAAAATCTTATACATTCCCATAAAAAATTGTGCATATATTTAAGAAACAGAGAAAACAAAAAATATTTAAACCAAAACTCACTGGTGTTTACTACACTAGTGAATAATGTTTACTGAGCAAAGTGAATGATATCAAGCTGTTCTCTTTAAATACTCAATGATATTCATGAAAATTAAAAAAACATTAATTTGCCTTGCACATGATTGGACAATTAAAATGATTAACATTTCACTTTAACCACATCAATACTGGGCACGAAAATCCCCTTCCTGTCCAGGCCATTTTTCAGCTTTCAGCACTATCACACTTTGAATGACAATTACTCAGTCATGCAACACTGTACCCATATGAAATTTGCGTCCTTTTTTTCACACAAATAGAGCTTTCTTTTGGTGGTATTTAATCACTAGTGGGTTTTTTATTTTTTGTGCTATAAATAAAACATGACTGAAAATTTTGTGAAAAAATGCTTTTTTTCTTTGTTTCTGTCAAAAAATTTAGCAAATTAGTGATTTTTCTTTATACATTTTGGACAAAATTTATACTACTACATATCTTTGGTAAAAATAACCCAAATCAGTGTATATTATTTGGTCCTTGTGAAAGTTATAGAGTCTACAAACTATGGTGCCAATCATTGAAAATTGATCATACCTGATGTACTGAAGGCCTATCTCATTTCTTGAGACTCTTAAGCCTCGTACACACCGGACGACGATCTTATGTACGATCGTCGCAAATCGTATGTTGGCTGTTGTATCTAGCATACTGACTGCACTACACGATTACACGATCGTACGAGCACAGAAGAATGTTCAGGTGCATGTAATTAGCATCCGGCCGTTCCTGACTTCGGAGCATGCGTGTTTTGCACAATACAACTTGTTGTACCAACTGCTCTGTACACACGATACAACGGTCGTATGAGCACTTGTTGGTACGACCAAGTTTTCTAGTTTGCTCATACAACTCCCTTGTACGACCATCGTATGTTCGACTGTTCTAATCGTGAATACGAACGATTGATATCGCATACAACAATGGTTAGTACGATCTGTTGTATGCGATCGGCGTCCCGTGTGTACGAGGCTTAACAAGCCAGGAAAGTACAAATACCCCCCAAATTACCCCTTTTTGGAAAGTAGACATTCCAAGGTATTTAGTAAGAGGCATGGTGAATTTTTTGAAGTTGTAATTTTTTCCCACAATTCTTTGCAAAATGAAGATTTTTTTTTTTCACAAAATTGTCATTGTAACAGGTTATTTCTCACACACAGCATATGCATACCACAAATTACACCCCAAAACACATTCTACTACTCCTCCTGAGCATGGCGATACCACAGCCTGGTCACATACAGAGGCTCAACATGCAGGGAGTGCCGTCAGGTATTCTAGGGACATAAATTAACTTCTAATGTCATGAAGACCTATCACATTTTGAAGGCCCTGGAGAACCAGTACAATGGATTTGCCCACAAAATGACCCCATTCTGGAAAGCAAACACCCCAACGAATAATCTATGAGGCATAATGAGTCTTTTGAATGGTTCATTATTTTCCAGTAGTTTTTGGAAAATGTGGGAAAAAAATTAAAACGCTTTTATTTTTACACAAAGTTGTCTATTTATAAGATATTTCCAACACATAGCATGTACATAGCAAAAATAACACCCCAAAATACATTCTGCTACTCCTCCTGAGTATGGCGATGCCAAATGTGTTAGACTTTTACAGGTGATGTTTACTCATGGGTGTGACGGTCACTGACAGGTGATTGGTGTTGGTCACTGATGGGTGACTGGTGGTGGTCACTGATGGGTGGCGGGTGACTGGCGATGGTCACTGATGGGTGACGGGTGTCTGGCAGTGGTCACTGATGGGTGATGGATGTCTGGTGGTGGTCACTGATGGGTGACGGATGACTGGTGGTGGTCACTGATGGATGACGGGTGACTGGTGGTGGTCACTGATGGGTGATGGGTGACTGGCTGTGGTCACTGATGGGTGACGGGTGAGTGGCTGTGGTCACTGATGGGTGCCGGGTGTCTGGTAGTGGTCACTGATGGGTGATGGGTGTCTGGTGGTGGTCACTGTTGGGTGACGGGTGACTGGTGGAGGTTACTGATGGGTGACAGGTGACTGGCGGTGGTCACTGATAGGTGATGGATGACTGGCGGTGGTCACTGATGGGTGACTGGTGGTGTCCACTGATGGGTGACTGGTGGTGGTCACTGATGGGTCACTGGCAGTGGTCACTGATGGGTGCCGTATGTCTGGCGGTGGTCACTGATGGGTGATGGGTGTCTGGCGGTGGTCACTAATGGGTGACCGGTGTCTGGCGGTGATCACTAATGTGTGACAGGTGACTGGCGGTGGTCACAGATGCGTGACAGGTGACTGGCGGTGGTCACTGATGGGTGACGGGTGACTGGCGGTGGTCACTGATGGGTGACTGGCGGTGGTCACTGATGGGTGAGGGGTGACTGGAGGTGGTCACTGATGGGTGACAGGTGACTGGCCGTGGTCACTGATGGGTGACAGGTGACTGGCGGTGGTCACAGATGGGTGACTGGCGGTGGTCACTGATGGGTGATGGGTGACTGGCGGTGGTCACTGATGGGTGAAGGGTGACAGGCCACGGGTGACTGGCGGTGGTCACTGATGGGTGACAGACCATGGTCAGTGATGGGTGACAGGCCACAGTCAGTGTTGGGTTACAGGCCACGGTCACTGTTGGGTGACAGGCCACGTTCACTGATGTGTGGCGGTTGACACACCACGTTAACTGATGGGTGACGGGTGACACGCCACGGTCACTGACGGGTGAAACACCACAGTCACTGATGTTTACATTGGATGTGAAGTAGATCACAGCCGATCACAAGGTAACAGCCGCCGGCCGGCGGCTGATACCAGTGTCGGTGACAGGCAGTGTTCCCTGGGAACACGCCGCAACCGACATGCAAGCGCAACGCGCTCCCGATCGTGCGCATGCGCCGTGCAAACGACGGATGTGCCGTTTGTGATCAGCCGTGACTTCGTCATGGCCGATCACATGGTGAACAGCCATAACCAATGGCTGTTCACCCCTGTCGGTGACACGGTGTGTCTTGGGGACACGCCGACACCGACAGAGCCGGGATGCGCGCGCCCGATCGCGCACAATCCTGGCTTAAAGGGACGACGTCATATGACGTCATCCCAGAACGAGAGGCTTACCACTCCGCTGTCATATGACGGTGGGCGGTAGGCAAGTGGTTAATAACTAAGCAATGTCAACATTACTTTAAGTAAAAATTTCCTAGCCCTTTAGCAAATCACACATTTACTACAAAAAAATAAGTGCTTTGGATTTTGCAACATGCTAAGAACATTTTTATAGCTTTCTTACAAATAAACCTATGTCCAAAAGAACCACTCTAAGCTGGATATAAATGTGATTCAACTAATATTTTATTAGGATTTGTCTAATTCAATATATTTTAAAAGATTTCACTTTTTGAAAAAACATTCCCAGCTATATAACAAATGTTTCTATATCTTGGACATTTTTGTGAGATATGCAAGTGATGGAATAAAATCGCCATATAACCCTTTGAAGATAAACCACTAGAGATGATGAAAATCACTATGGCTAAGGGAAAATTGATCTTGTCACACAGTCAAAAGCAATTATTAAATGAAATGACATAGAAAATTGGTGATAGAATTGCAGCCAAAAGCAGAATATATTTTGTAATGTCATCAAAATATGAATAAGGTGTTTTCCTCAAGTTGAGGTGTATGGGGTTTGTGCATTTTTTTGTCTTACGAGTTTGATATAGTTACAAACAACTAACCATATAAATAGAGTAGCTGCTGTAACCATATGAATAAAATCCTGCACATGATGTTGCATGTGTTAATAAAATTATTTGTGCAAAAACAAAAACAGAAAAGGGTATCCAAATTCCCGCAAATGCAACATTAGATCCAGACTTAAAAAAATGTAGCTACATAAACAGTGTGTATATATATATATATATATATATATATATATATATATATATATATATATATATATAGTGCCATTATCTCGCATGCGTTCATTTGCAGTGAACTAAGGAAAAGTTCAGTCCAGGTGTTACTAGCCACCTTAGCAGGGTTAGTTCTGGACCAGATTTTGTGCTCTACTTGTGTCCACCAACAGGTGGTATAAATAAGCAGGAGTAGAGCAAAGGTTTGCTCTTGCCTAGGAAGCCAAAAACCTGAGAGAGCTGCTGAACTGAACTGAAACAAAAGCTTTGCATCATCTTTGTTTTGTGGGTGACTGGGAGAAGCCCTTCACCTCTGAGTTAGGGACCTGGAAAATGTTTAGTAAGAGCTTGGATGGCAAGGATTTATTTTCTGTTTTGTTTGTTTGATTTTTCATGCAACCTTTTAAATAAAACTAGCTGCAAGTCAGCTTTTAAGGAAAACCTGCCGTTTGGGCTACCTTTTTCCCAGGGAATTGAGCAAACCCCCCACATATGGTGGATTTTCGTCAGGCATCTTCCTGAACAAGTGGAAAGATGGAGCATGTGTTAAAAGCCCTACTGCTGGCCACTGCAACCCAGCAGGAAACAAATTGCCAGATTGCACAGGCCACTGCAGAGCAGCAGGGGGCAAATCACCAGCAGCAGGAGGCGAATCATCAGGCCTGCAATCCAGCAGGAAACCAACCACCAAGCCACAGAGGCCGTTGCAGCCCAGCAGGGGGCAAATTGCCAGGCCATTGCAATCCAGCAGGAAACCTACCGCCAAGTCACAGAGGCCGCGGCAGCCCACCAAGAGACACCAGTTTGCAGAGGCTCTGGTTGAGTTAAAGAAGGGGTCCGCAGGTCCTTTGCTGGTGGAACATAAAATGGTGCATGCAAGCTATTACCTGCAGAAGATGACACCTGCAGATGATTTTGATGCTTACATAGCAACTTTTGAAAGAGTCGCTGTCCAAGAAGGATGGCAAAAAGAGCAATGAGCAGTACTGCTAGCACCCTTCCTGACAGGAGAACCCCAAAAGGCCTATTATGACCTGGAACCACATGCAGCCCAGGATTATGAGACACTAAAACCTGAGGTACTATCACGCCTGGGTTTCACCATTGCAGTCTGTGCATCAGTGGTCATACAGTACTGACAAGCCACCCTGATCCTAAATGTTTGACTTAATACACCTCACCAAGAAATGGCTGCAGCCAGGGACTTTGCCGGGCCCTAAGATTGTGGAGTGTGTGGTCATGGACGGTTATTTACGTGTGCTCCCTGCCACTTTGAGGAAGTGGGTCAGCCATAGGGACCCTAAGACTGCAAGCCAGCTGGTGGACCTGGTGTAGAGATATACTGCTGCCGAGAACTTTCTGAGCCCATCCGTGCCCCACTCCAATGTCTCTAGGGGTGAAAAACTGCCTGAAGAATGCAGTAAGACTGTTCCAGGTTTCAAGGACATGGGGAAAAATTACAATACTGTTGCCACAGATAATGAGACTATGGGCTCAGGACCTAGAGACTGGTCAAATAGGTCAAGAAGGTCTCTGAGGCTGTTTAGAGGGCTGGGTACAGAACACATAAAATGTTATCGCTGCCATGCATTAGGTCATATTGCTGCTAATTGTTCCCTAAATGATGAACCAATGCAATGTGATAATGCTTACTTGAAAAAACGCATGTCTCTTTTTGCACAGGGGGCATGTACTGCATCACGTCAAGGATGTATGGAAAAACAAATGTGTGTGATTTCAGTGGATGGAAAGCAAGTCACTGCTCTGCTAGATTCTGGTAGTGTTGTGGCATTAGTCAAAGGTGATTCTGTAAATTCTGCAAAGTTACACCCTAGCATTATTGGGGTGTTTTGTATACATGGTGACACACGTGATTACCAGACTGCTGTGGTTGAGTTTGATACTCCTTGGGGCACCGTGACACATTCAGTGGGGGTGGTACCCTCACTACTTCATGAAGTCCTAGTGGAGAGAGCTTTTCCACACTTTTGGATTTTATGGGAAAACAAAAGGAGTTGGGAGGGCAGAGCTCCACCTGCTGAGGAAATACTGGAACACTGGAACTCATTCTGGACCCTTTTGATTTCAAAATTGAAAGGGAAACTGTTGGTGTGTCCAACAGAGGCATAGGTCCTTTTCTTTTTTCTGTAATGGCTAGAGAGCAAGAGGAGTTAGATTCCAGCCCCCAACGTGAGGATAATAAACAGGAAATTATCTCTGACTCTAATAGTGAGAGTGGACAGAATGTGGTGCCTGACTTAGAAGTCAGGAAAGATGACTTTTGTACCGAACAATTAAGAGACTCCACACTCATTAGAACCAGAGAAAACACTGAAATGATTGATGGCAAACATGGACCTAATGTAGGGGTGTCTTTTCCCTACATGGCTCTTCAAAATAACTTGCTGTATCAAGTGGTAAAGCAAGGGGAGGAGGAGGTAGAGCAATTAGTGGTTCCCAAACCCTATAGCTGGATAGTATTAGATTTGGCCCATGGTCATATAATGGGTGGACATCTGGGTATAGAGAAAACTAAAGAGAGGATAGCCCAGAGATTATTTTGGCCTGGGTTACATGCAGATGTCAAAGAATATTTGAGTCATGCCCAGAGTGTCAGTATTCTGCGCCATCATCCCATTTTCGTAGTCCGCTGGCACCGTTACCAATAATTGAAGTGCCTATTGAAAGAATTGGCTTGGATCTGGTGGGACCAGTAGTAAAGTCTGCCCGGGGCAATCAGCACATACTGGTAATACTGGAATATGTCACACGGTATCCTGAAGCCATTCCCTTGTGTAATACCTCAGCTAAGGCTATTGCCAAAGAGCATTTCCAGGTATTTAGTCGCGTGGGTATTTCAAAAGAGGTATTAATGGATGAAGGCACACCATTTATGTCCAGAGTCACTAAAGAATTGTGTGAGTTGTACAAAATCTCCCATCTCCATTTCTCTGTCTACCACACCCAAACTGATGGTCTTGTGGAGAGATATAACAAAACGTTTAAAAGCATGTTAAAAAAAGTGGTGGACAAAGATAGGAGAAATTGGAATTTTTTGCTGCGATACCTCATGTTTGCCGAGAGGCACCTTAGGCATCTACAGGTTATTCCCCTTTTGAATTACTGTATGGTAGCCATCCCAGGGGATTGCTAGATGTCACAAAATAAGTGGGAGGGAGAGACCACACCTTACGGAAGAATCATTGAGCATATCTCACTGATCAAAGATAGAATCAAGGCTGTCATGCCGCTTGTACGGGAACATATGGAGCAAGCCCAGGAGGCCCAGAGAAGGGTTTATAATCGGGGTGCCAAGACCTTCAACCCTGGGGATAGAGTGCTGGTACTAGTCCCCACAGTTGAGAGTAAATACCTAGCAAATTGGCAAGGCCCCTTTGAAATTATGGAAAGAGTAGGGGAAGTAAACTATAAAGTGCACCATCCAGGGAAAATGAAACCAGAGCAAATATATCATGTTAATCTCTTGAAACCTTGGAAGGACAGAGAGACTTTACTGGTAGTGCCAACTCCCCAAAAGGACATGGCCCCCATGACACCTGAGGTACCCATAACTGAAACCTTGTCAGTGGCCCAACAAAAGGATGTTAAAGAATTTGTGAGTAAAAAAAGAGACTTTTTCTCTCACCTACCCAGACTGACCACAATTATACAGCATGACATAATTACGGAACCAGGTGCCTGCGTAAATGAAAAGTCCTATAGAATAACCGAGGCTAGCCGCAAAGCAGTTGCAAATGAAATAAAGAACATGTTAGAGTTGGACGTGATAGAGGAGTCCCACATTGACTGGCTAAGTCCCACAGTGTTGGTCCCAAAGCCAGATGGCACTATAAGGTTTTGTAATGATTTCAGGAAGTTGAATAGCGTGTCCAAATTCGATGCGCACCCAATGCTTTGGATCAACAAGCTTGTTGACAGATTGGGAAGTGCCAGGTACATAACTACTTTAGACCTGACTAAAGGTTATTGGCAGATACCCCTAACGGAGTCTGCAAAAGAGAAGATTGCCTTTTCTACTCCTTAGGGGTCATTCCAATATAAACAGATGCCTTTTGGTTTGCATGGTGATCCTGCCTCATTCCAGAAAATGAAGGACAAGACTTTGAGACCACATCACCAATATGCAGCTGCCTATTTGGACGATATAGTCACACAGCCCAGATTGCAAATCTCTTTTGCCCTCGGTACAAGCAGTAGTAGATTTCCTAAGAAAAGCAGAACTCACTGCCAACCTCAAAAAGTGTGCCATAGGCTTGGACTAGGTCAAATACCTTGGCTACATTATTGGTCTAGGGCTGATTAAGCCTCAGATCAATAAGATTGAGGCGGTTCAAAAATTACTCCAACCTATAAATAAAAAGAAAGCTCGACATTTCTGGGGATCACAGGGTATTACAGGTATTTTATACCCAATTTAGTGTTACAATGTCTCAGGTGTGAATGGGGAGCAGGTGTGTTAAATTTGGTGCTATTGCTCTCACTCTCTCATACTGGTCACTTGAAGTTCAACATGGCACCTCGTGGCAAAGAATTCTCTGAGGATCTGAAAAAAATAATTGTTGCTCTACATAAAGATGGCCTGGGTTATAAGAAGATTGCCAAGACCCTGAAACTGAGCTGCAGCACAGTGGCCAAGACCATACAGCTGTTTAACAGGACAGGTTCCACTCAAAACAGGCCTCACCATGGTCAACCAAAAAAAATTGAGTGCACATGGTCAGCATCATATTCAGCAGTTGTCTTTGGGAAATATATGTATGAGTGCTGCCAGCATTGCTGCAGAGGTTGAAGGGGTTGGGGGGATCAGCCTGTCAGCGCTCAGACCATACACTGCACACTGCATCAAAGTGGTTTACATGGCTGTCATCCCAGAAGGAAGCCTTTTCTAAAGATGATGTACAGGAAAGCCTGCAAACAGTTTGCTGAAGACAAGTAGACTAAGGACATGGGTTACTGGAATCATGTTATGTTGTCTGATGAAACCAAGATAAACTTATTTGGTCTCAATTGGTGTCAAGCTTGTGTGGCGGCAACCAAGTGAGGAGTACAAATACAAGTGTGTCTTTCCTACAGTCAAGCATGGTGGTGGGAGTGTCATGGTCTGGGGCTGCATGAGTGCTGCCGGCACTGGGAAGCTACAATTCATCGAGGGAAGCATGAATGCCAACATGTATTGTGACATACTGAAGCAGAGCATGATCCCCTCCCTTCGAAGACTGGGCTGCAGGGCAGTATTTCAGCATGATAGCAACCCCAAACACACCTCCAAGATAACCACTGCCTTGCTAAAGAAGCTGACGGTAAAGGTTAAAGACTGGCCAAGCATGTCTCCAGACCTAAACCCTATTGAGCATCTGTGGGGCATCCTCAAATGGAAGGTGGAGGAGGGCAAGGTCTCTAACATCCACCAGCCCTGTGATGTCATCATGGAGGAGTGTAAGAGGACTCCAATGGCAACCTATGAAGCTCTGGTGAACTCCATGACCAAGGCAGTGCTGGAAAATAATGGTGGCCACACAAAATATTGACACTTTGGGCCCAATTTGGACATTTTCACTTAGGGGTGTACTCAATTAATGGCTGTGTGTTGAGTTATTTTGAGGGGACAGCAAATTTACACTGTTATACAAGCTGTACACTCACTACTTTGCATTGTATCAAAGTATCATTTCTCCAGTGTTGCCACATGAAAATATAGAATAAAATATTTACGAAAATGTGAGGGGTGTACTCATTGTTGTGAGATACTATATATATATATATTGTGGCAACACCTGTATATAGCACCTGTGATGTCAGGTCTGTGAACCATGTGAGAAAGGGGCTGTCTACAGAAGGTTGTCACAAAGCAAAGATGAGAGAGATGAGCCAGCAAAGTTCAGCTGGATTAGTGCCATCTCCATTGGCAATGGGAGAAAGAGTGCTAACCAGAAGAAGGAGCTACAGGCAAGATGTGGCTCAGTGTCCCGTTAAAGATGTAGGTGGAAACAGGCCATGCCATGAATTTTGTCTATTGGGGACTGGTGTCTTCACTTGCTCCCTCCAGATTTTGGAATACGTCTGGAGATAATATTGTTGGACAAGAGACTTTACCAGCAAGCCCAGTTGCCTGTTTTTTTTTTTTTAAATCAGAAAAAACTTTTATTAGGCATAACATCGTAATACAGCATTACAGTTTGTGTAAGAAGTTGCATTACAACATCAGTTTCTAGAATAAAAAAGCTGTATCAAACAATTGCATTTGTATCTCGTGTAATTCACAATGACGTGGTCATGCCCACCAGAAAGCAATAGAAAGAGAAGGGGAAGGTGGGAGAAGATAGGGAATAAGGAAGGGGGTGGGAAGGGAAAAAAGGTTATAGTCTACCTCCGGGGTATCTCCCCTTTTTTTTTTTCTTTTCCATTTTTCACCAGTTGTATTCACTCAAGTCCACGTATTTACATAAATGTGCCACATAAGTGCGTATATATACACATGACCAGTGTGTGTGTCTCCCAGCCAATCACCCGTCTCCTGCTTGTTTTCTTTCCTCCCTTTCAGGGGGGGTGTAAGCCCTTGTAGTATACGGTCCTTAATCAGTTGGTGGGGGGCTAAACCCGGGGTCTCCAACCATAATTGCCACATTTTATAGAATTTTTTGGGGACTTGGCGGTGTAGGTATGTCAATTTTTCTCTGATCAGCAAATTGTTAACTTGTTCTATCCACATGTGTTTAGTGGGAATTTTATCCGTAATCCAAAGACCAGTGATCTGCTTGCGCGCTATGTAGAGTAGTCTCAGCATTGCCAGTCGTTCTTGCGGAGCAATTCCCTCCTCGTCCAGAGAACCCAACAAACATGTCAAAGGGTCCCTGGGAAGGGGGTACTGATATACCTGTGATATAACCTCGATTACTTCCGACCAGTAGCGAAACAGCTTAGGGCAACGCCACAGCATATGAATCAGAGTTCCCCTCTCCCCCTGGCACTTTGGGCAGAGTGGTGAGGTTCTCCTGCCCCACTTGTAGAGCTGCACCGGCGTCCTATAGCATCTGTGAAGCAGATATAAGTGAGACAATTTCTGGGACGTCGAGACAGATACAAGAGGGGCATTTTCTAGGCAAACATCCCACTTATCATCATCAATTGGCCCTAAGTCCCTCTCCCAGCCCCTCCTGCCTGGGAGCAAGGCAGGGCTGCGAGAGGACCCAAGTAGGATGGAATATCCCCTCGAGATCATACCTTTCCGAGACTTCTCCATGAGAAAGCCACTCATAAGTGGGTGTTCCGATGGGGGTACATCGTATGATCTCTCTTGCACCTGAAGGGCATGCCTTAATTGAAGAAATTTATAGAAATGAGTTTTCGGCAACTGAAACTCATTTTGTAGCTCTTGAAAGGATTTAAAATGAGGGCCGTTAAATAATTGTGCTATATATAGAATGCCTGCCTTTTCCCACTCCCGAAATCCCTTTAATTTTTCCAGTTCTCGCAGATTGGGATTGTGCCACACCGGGGTGAGGTGACAGCTACCTTTTATATTTAGAGAGCGCCTGATAAACTGCCATACCATATTCAAGAGCCTAATTGTTGGAAGGTCAGCTTGCAGATGTGGGAAGCCTGCCTCTAAGAAGGACAACAGGGGCATCGGCGATCCTTCAGGTAGCAGCAAGCTTTTAATAGGATCTTGAAAGTCCTCCAGTGCCCTTGCACCCATGTGCTAGACCTGGGAAGCAATATAGTAGAGCTTGGCGCTAGGAACCGCCAGTCCTCCCTGTGTCTTTTCAAATTGTAAGGTAAATAGGCTGATTCGAGGAGCTTTGCCTCCCCAAATCAGTGCTCTAAACTGAGAGTCAATTTGTTGAAACCATTTCCTTGGGAACCATATGGGGGCGTTATGGAAGATGTAGAGCAGCTGGGGTGCCCATACCATTTTAATTAAGTTAATTCTGCCTATTACAGATAGGGGGTCAGTTGCCTGTTTAAAGGTGTTTGCATTTACCTTTGGCAACAGTGAGGAAATTCCTGTTGTGCCTGGAGGGGATGCTAAAGAGTTGCTAAAGTCCCAAAAGCAAACTGTTGCAACTTTCGATGCTAAAGAGTTGGAGATGCCTCCTGTAATTTACCCTGTGGCCACGTGAGGGAGTTGGCCAGTAAAGGTGCAGACTAGGTACTCAAATGAAGATGGTGTCACTTGTTACATTGCAAGGTAAGACTGCTAGTAAAACCATGGGAGATACTGACTGTGTAAGTGCACACACTGGAGTTGGTAATGGGTTGGTAATGAGTTGGTAATGGACTCTCACTAGAGAGAAAAATATTGCTATGAATATGGTTAATGATGTGCTATCTCCATTAACAATGGGATATAAGACTGAAGAGGTGTCCCTAGAAACCTCCAGGGAGCTCTGTTTATTGGAGCCTGAGGTTGTCTGGGACAACTATGGTGCGCTCTGGTGGACGAGAGTGTATTTGAACCTTGATGAAGTCATGAGGAGGCGTGGCATAACGCGTAGGAGTGGCCTGATACTGGAAGTGATTTGAGAGGTGGCTGCACACCCATTTTTATCTGCTTTTAGCCCATTTTATCTATTTTCAATGTAAGCACCTACTATTAAATAAACCATTTATTGTTGATAAATACTACACCATGAGGGTCCCTTCCTTTTAATCCTATATGTTCCGCTGACCACCTATGTATGCTGGGAGCTTAAACATATTGGGACCACAGGAAAGGAGAACACAGACCTATGGTGACTGACCTCATCGCTGACATCCAAGACACAACAGCTTTAAGGTGATTTTAAATTGTCATGGAGTATTCAGCACAGGAAGACACACACTGAGTTTGAAGCACTGTATTACCACTTGAAGCATTAAATGGGATTTATTTGTTTATGGACTATTACGTTTATATATTTAGATATATGCACTTTCCCATATGAATGTGAGTTGTAGAAGCATTGGAGCACTGATCACTTGAATGTTTTTTGCACTGGCACTTTATTTGTATATCAGCATTTGCATATCTGTTATTTAGTGGTAGAATACTGCATGGTATTTACCACCCATTTTTTGCTATATATGTGTAATTGTGAACACAGACCCATACTGTAGCAATTCATATTACCCTTTAATATACTGTCCAATTGCATCACTGTTTGGCACACGTATCAGTATTTATTTCATCACACCCACTGGTGGTAGCGCAGGGGAATACACCATTTTATTTTTTTGTACTTGAACCTTGTGATGCACTCAGTCAATGTTGAAACTGAAATTTATGAAAATACATTGTGATAATGGGTTAATACAGCCTGCCAAGGCTTAAAATGCAAAGGTTCATGTGGTGAATGAAGCACCACGGGTTCATGGTGGTGAGAGTGTGAAGATGCAACCTCCTGTGTCTAAAACTGTAGTCTCACAGTATGTTGTGGTTAAAGGCGATATGTGTACTGGGTTTGATGCAGAGCCACTCTGTCCCTCTCTGTTTCTGTCACGTACCTGGTGGACGAGTCTGACTTATGCAGTGGGTAACCTCCCTTACTTCCCTGACTCAGGAACCCCTGGTAGAGTAGACAGGTAGCTCAGGGGTGCAGGATGGCACCAGGGTCGGACTGGGTCACTGGTGTTGGTAGGAAGTCCGTTGGTGCACTCACGCACGAGAAGCATGGTCGTACAGGCTGGGTCGTGAAGCGGGCTGGCGGTGCAGTACAAGAGGAGCAGACAGAAGGATGGACGGGTACAGGCAGGGTCGTCAACAGGCAGGCAGCAGAAGTACAGGAGAGCTAGGCAGAAGAGTGGTCATAGGCAATCCAGGGGTCGGTGCAGGCAGAAATCAGCAAAATCAGGCAGGCCGGGGAACAGAGAATCAGAGTACAGGTCACTCGGGAACACACACTAAATGCTGTAGATCAGACAGCACTTGCTGCTTAAATAGAGCCGTGTGGTGCACAGGTGTGCGCAAAAGCGCCAAAAAAGCGCAAACAGTCCTTTTAGCAACAGTCTTCTTCTAACATTGCCCCTTCCCCCCAAGGGGCAGCCTCCAGATTCCTGGCCGGGCCTTCAGATCCAGATGGGACCTCCAAAATGCCCAGATAATTACATTGGCATGGATGTGCCCTTAGGCTTCCCAGGAGCTTTCCTCTGGTCCGTACCCCTTACATTTGAATAGGTACTGAATCAAGCCCCCTCTTCTTCTGCAGTCGAGGATGGCCTCAACTTCGTACTCCTCCCCTCCATCCACAAGAACCAGTTCAGGCGGGGCCGTGTAACTTCCTGGAAACAGATCCCTTGTTACGGGTTTAAGCAGAGTGACATGGAATACCGGGTGTACTCGAAATGAAGAGGGTAGGTCCAGCTCATAAGCCACACTGTTGACCCTCCTCTTGACTGGAAAGGGCCCCATGAATCTAGGTCCCAGTTACCGTGAGGGGCACGAAAGTTTTAGGTTCCTGGTAGAAAGCCAGACCTGGTCACCAGGTTTCAGGTCCAGCTCCCCCGCCTCCTTCTATTGAAAGTCCTTTTGTTATACTCCTACGTCTGGGCCAGGGTTTCCTGAAGGAGCTTGTTATTCCTTTCAGGAAAGTTGGTGATGTTTTGCACAGCCGGTACGGCACTTTCAGGTACCATGTTGGGAAGTAGGGAGGGGTGGTAGCCGATATTCACCCAGAATGGTGACTGGTTGGTGGCCGAATGAACCGAGTTGTTGTAGGCGAACTCGGCTACCGGCCACAGAGAGACCCAAGCATCCTGGGCAAACGAGGAGTAGCAGCGCAAATACTGCTCCAAGGTCTGGTTTGTTCTCTACATCTGGCCTTTGGTTTGAGGACGGTAAGCAAAAGAGAAGGCCAATTCAATTCCTATGGTTGAGCACAGCACCTTCCAGGTCCTGGACGTAAACTGTACCCCTCGATCGGACATGATGTTGGTTGGTAGGCCATGGAGATGGACAATTTCTTTAACAAAAGTTTCTGCCGTCTGGAATGCTGAGGGTGTGCCCTTCATGGGGATAAAATGTGCCATCTTTGTGAGGCGATCGACTACTACGAAGATGGTGTAAATCCCTCGGAAGGGGGTAATTCCACTATAAAATCCATGGAGAGTTGTGACCATGGGTGTTCAGGGATAGCAAGTGGATTCAGAAGCCCCCAAGCTTTGGTTCTGTCAACCTTGCTGCGAGCACAGGTGGGGCAGGCTTTCACGTATTCTCTGCAATCCTTGTCGGCTAATGGCCACCAGAACAACCTGGAGAGCAGGCCTGCCATCTTGAAACCTCCAAAATGTCCCGCCAGTTTGTGGTCATGGCACAGTTCCAGAACTGCCAAACGCTGCTCCTCCGGGACAAAAATCTTCTAACCGAATCACCACAGCCCCTCCTGAAGGGTCATCCTGGGATCCGGCGAAGTAGGGGACCCGGCAACAGATCGCCTGATCTGGGATAAGAGGTCCTCTTGGATCAAAAGGAAATTGCGTGCTGGGAGGATAGTATCAGGTGGAGAGGAGTCCCCTGGTTCCGGGAACATCCGTGACAGGGCGTCCGGCTTCATGTTTTTAGACCTCTCTCTTAGTCTCTTGGCTGTGCGTAAGTACTCCAAGTTTTTGTGATCAGTAAAAATGAGGACTGGGTGCACGGCTCCTTCCAGCAGATACCACCATTCCTGAAGAGCAGATTTTATGGCAAGAAGCTCCTTATACCCCACATCATAGTTGCGTTCCGGGGGTGTCAGTTTCCGGGAGTAAAAGGCAATTGGATGCAGTGCGGCTTTTGGTCCTTGTCTTTGGGAGAGGACTGACTGCCGTCTTGGAGGCGTCCACCTCTAGTATGTAAGTCAGAGCAGGGTCAGAGTGTTTTCAGGATCGGAGCGGAGGTGAAGAGCTCCTTGAGTCGCTAGAAGGCTACTAGTGCTTCAGGGGTCCAGTGAAAGCGGGCGGTCTGCTTTGTCAGTTGGGTGATTACAGCCGAAAACCCCTTGACGAACTTCCCATAGAAATTAGCAAACCCGACAAAATGCTGCACCGCCTTTTTGTCAGTAGGTGCAGGCCAATTTACTATGGCGGAGACCTTCTGGGGGTCCATTGTGATGCCAGAGACTGAGAGGATAAACCCCAGGAAGGAGATGCTGGAGCACTCGAATGCACACTTCTCAGCCTTAGCGTAGAGGCTGTGCTGACGAAGGAGGCTAAAGACACTCTTGACATGGGTTTGGTGCTCTTCCAGTGAAGGGGAGAAGATGAGAATGTCATCTAAATACACCACCACAAACAGATCAAGCAAGTCCCAGAAGATATCGTTAACGAGATGCTGAAATGTGGCTGGTGCATTGCAGAGTCCAAACGGCATGACTAGATATTCATAATGGCTGAACTGGGTCCAGAAGGCCGTTTTACATACATCCTCTTGCCTGATCCGAATGAAGTTGTAGGCCCCGTGGAGGTTCAATTTGGAGAAAACGGTGGCAGACCCAAGCCACTGGAACAACTCCGGAACTAGCGGGAGAGGATATCGAAGCAGGGTCTCAGGGACTTATCCTTTTTTTCCACAAAGAAAATCCCAGCCCTGGCAGGGGACGTAGAGGGCTGGATGAATCCCTTCGCTAGATTCTCATCCAGGTAGGACTTAAGCGCTGCTAGTTCCTTCTCCGAAAGTTGATAAATTCTGCCTGGTATCTCCGTGCCAGGAAGCAACTCAATGGGGCAGTCGTATGGACGGTGTGGCGGCAAGACATCTGCCCCTTTCTTGCTGAACACATCAAGAAAGTCATGGTATACAGCAGGGACAGCTAGGTGGACTTCCGAGTCTGGGTCAGAGTCAGGTGGAAAGCAGTGGTGCTGGCAGTAGGTCGAGTTGAACTGAACGCTGCCAGTGACCCAGTTGATGTGAGGGCAGTGTGCTCGAAACCAGGGTAATCCAAGAATGACTGGGGATAGTGGGGACGCTATGGCGTTAAAGAGCAGGAGTTCAAAATGACCATCACATGTCCCTGATTTGATGGCCGACCCATCGGCCAGGCGAAGAGTCATCGGGCGCACCTTGGACCTGAGGGGTATTTGATATAAAGCTGCGAAATTCAGGTCCATGAAACAGCCGCAGGCTCCAGAGTCTATAATGGCTGAGACGGAGACATTCCCCCTGGGCAGTTGCAGGACCAAGGCGAGGACTGTATGTGTCTTGGGGTCAGGTATGCACAGTATCCCACCTTGGTTGCACGGAGGGGTTGTGCCTGACTTGATGGGGCAGGTCCGCACTCAGTGTCCTGGGCCTCCGCAATACAAACACAAACCACTGGATAGTCGTTCTGTCGCTCTTCAGACGAAAGGGTTGGGCGTTGTGGCCCGCCCAGCTGTGGTACAGGAGGGTGCTCGGAGTAGGAGGAGTATGTGGGGTGCCGGACTTTTCGGTACAACATTCCCACAGTCAGCGATCGATTTGGATGGCCAAATCGATCAGGGCATCCAGAGTCGGTGGCACACCCACACGAGCCAATTCATCCTTAAGTGGCTCGGACAGGCCCAGCCGGAACTGGAACTGAAGATCCGCATCATTCCATGCGGTGTCAGCGCTCCAGCGCCGAAATTGTGCCATGTAGTCCTCAGTGGCATGGTGGCCTTGCTGGAGTGCATGGAGAGCAGCTTCTGCAGAGGCGGCTTGGTGCGGGTCCTCATATAATCGGGCCATAGCCTGGAAGAGTAGTACAAGACTCGTGGTCTTGGGGGCTGTTTGCTCCAGTAGGCGGTGGGCCCAGGCCTGTGGCTCACCCCGGAGGCGTGAGATGACCAGCCCCACTTTCATGTTCTCCTGAGAGTTAATTGCGATGTTGCAGAGAGAAGAAAGGTTCACAGGAAATATGGAAGGCCCGAAATATCTTATGGTCCCCTGAAAACCGATCAGGCAGGGGCACTTCTGGCTCCATGGGTGCTGGGATGAAGGTGGGCAGAGGAAGCCTCCGGACTTGGTCCTCCAGCCGGAGGTAGCCAGCCTGCAGGTCTCTCACCATTTTGGCAAGACTGGTCACATGTTCACAGTTCCTTTGTAAGGGAGGGCCCCTGCACAGACTCGGTTATGGCTGTCTGATACTGTCACGTACCTGGTGGACGAGTCTGACTTATGCAGGGGGTAACCTCCCTTACTACCCTGACTCAAGAAGCCCTGGTAGAGTAGGCAGGTGGCTCAGAAGTGCAGGATGGCGCGAGGGTCGGACTGGGTCACTGGTGTTGGTAGGAAGTCCGTTGGTGCACTCGTGCACGAGAAGCATGCTCGTACAGGCTGGGTCGTGAAGCGGGCTGGCAGTGCAGTACAAGAGGAGCAGGCAGAAGGATGGTCGGGTACAGGCAGGGTCATCAACAGGCAGGCAGCAGAAGTACAGGAGGGCTAGGCAGAAGAGTGGTCGTAAGCAATCCAGGGGTCATGCAGGCAGAAATCAGCAAAGTCAGGCAGGCCGGGTCACAGGAACAGAGAATCAGAGTACAGGTCAATTGGGGAACACACACTAAATGCTGTAGATCAGACAGCACTTGCTGCAGGGTGCTCTCTGCTTAACCACTTAAGGACCGGAAGGATTTCCCCCTTTAGGACCAGAGCCCTTATTGCGATTCGGCGCTGCGTCGCTTTAACTGACAATTGCGCGGTCGTGCGACGTTGTACCCAAACAAAATTTGCGTCTTTTTTTTCCCACAAATAGAGCTTTCTTTTGGTGGTATTTGATCACCTCTGCATCATTTCTGATCGCCGCTATAAACAAAAGAAGAGCGACAATTTTGCAAAAAACCCAAATTTCTTACTTTTTGCTAAAATACAAATCCAAAAAAAAAATATAAAAAAACATTTTTTTCATCGGTTTTGGCCGATTTATATTCTTCCTCATATTTGTGATAAAAAAATCGCAATCGGCGTTTATTGATTGGTTTGCGCAAAAGTGGTCGCGTTTACGGATGATGAGAATTCATTTCTGGGGTTTTATTTTTTTTTATTTTTTTACTAGTAATGGCGGCGATCTGCGATTTTTAGAGGTACTGCAATATTTCAGCGGACATGTCGGATCATTTTGACACTTTTTTGGACCATTAGCATTTATACAGCGATCAGTGCTCTAAAAATGCACTGATTACTGTGTAAATGCCATTGGCAGTGAAGGGGTTAACCTGCAGGCGCTCTAAGGGTTAACAGTGTTCCCTGGGCGTGTTCTAACTGTGGGGGGACTGCCCTAGTTGGGGAAGGGAAGCGATCACAGCTTCCCTGTAGAGGAAGGCTGTGATCACAGCCCTTCCCCCCTCACAGAACGGAGGTCCGTGTTTACTTACACGGACCTCCGTTCTTTCACTCCGGGGGGGCATCGCGGGTGGATCGAATCCACCGCACCCGCTCCCTGGCCCTCCCCGGACACAGTGAGCGCGCGGGCGCGCCTCCGGCGGCGCGCTCACTGGGCGCAATCTCGCAGCCGCCGTCATATGACGGCGATTCGCGTTACAGAGCCACACTGTCGCAAGTGGTTAAATAGAGCCATTTGGGGCCAAACATACAGGCGCACGCAAAAGCGACAAAAAAGCATAAAAAAGCGCAAACAGTCCTTTTAGCACCTGTCTTCTTCTAACAGTTTCTTTGGGCAGTTGGAGTGGTACTGTAAAACGTGAAAAACCTTTTTTGTTGCAGCTGCCCCCCAGAGCCCGCATTTACTTACCTGAGCCTGATCGTTCCTCTGCCAGGGACGAGCACACTCGCTCCAGCCGATGTCTCGGGTCCAGATTGGCTAGAGGGGGTTTCCGGAAGGTGGTGTGGGAGGCAGGGAGGAGGTGGTGCCCGAGTCCCCAGCATTGGGGGTTCCTGTGTGGGGTGACTGTGACCCCTAGGCCGGTACCCCTCTAAGTCTAGCCAGTGGTCCTGTGCCAGGAGAGGGAGGAGGAGGAGGAGGGAGGGTGGAAGTAAAAAAAAAAGGGAGGGAAGAGGGGGAAAGGGAGGAGGGAAAAAGGGGGAGGGGATAATCAGGAGCACCAGTTCTCAAAAAGGATATGGGGGAACTGGAGAAAGTGCAGAGAAGAGCAACAAAACTGATAAGAGGCGTGGAGGAACTCAGCTATGAGGAAAGATTAGAGGAACTGAATGTATTCTCTCTTGAGAAGAGGAGATTAATAGGGGATATAATCAACATGTAAAAATACATAAGGGGTCCATATAGTGAACTTGGTGTTGAGTTATTCATTTTAAGGTCATCACAGAGAGAAATGGGTCACTCCTTATGTTTGGATGGAAAAGAGATTTCCTCTCCAATTAACGCAAAGTTTTCTTCACAGTAAGAGCTGTGAAAATGTGGAATAGACTCCCAGCAGAGGTGGTTCTGTCCATCTCAGTAGATTGCTGTAAAAAAGGCCTTTCCTAAATGTATATAATATAATTGGATACTAACATTTATAGGTATAGTTGATCCAGGGAATATCCGATCAGGAAGGATGTTTTTTCTCCTGCTGTAGCAAATTGGATCATGCTTTGCTGGGATTTTTTTGCCTCTTTCTGGATCAACTGTGGGTATGGGATTGTGTATATGCGATTGTATTAATTTTTAGTTTTTTTTATTGGTTGAACTGGATGGACTTGTGTCTTTTTTCAACCTATGTAAATATATATAATAAAATAAAATTAGGACAGTTAATATTAAAAAGATAAGGTAAGTCAGTTGTCGACTGTCAACCGATATATTTGTGAATTTAGACTATCAAAGGCCTTTTTGTAATCTTATTCGCAGGAGAGAGAGATGCTTTTCGGATTGTATCCGCATAGGGATCTCTTGAGTTTGGAGAGAAGTAGTGTTCCTTGAAGATGTCTGGTGTGAAGATGGTGTGGAGGGCATCGCAGAAGGAAGCTGAAACTTGAGTTGTTAAAAGCAGGCAAAAACTTCTTCTGGAGTGTTAAGTTGAAATAGAGTGGTACCATGAGAAAAGCAAGGTTTGAAGGGAAAGATCCAGTAATATTTATACCTGCAGTTTGGAGAACAGTGAGAAAAGGACAGAGAGCTTGTCTTTTTAGGATAGTCGATTGTGCTAAATTGAAGGCTATATTGATGCCTTGAAAACTAAGGCATGAAGATTCTCGAGCAGCACCAAGGGGGTGTTCCCCTGTGCAAAAGTAATGAAGCCTAATTATGATTTCATGCAGTTGACCTTTAGATTTGCATTGGCCAAGGGCTCTATGTACACAATCAATTTCCAACCTATAAATTGGCAGTTGTGGGGTTAATTCCTGAAATAGGGTGATGATCGATCCCTGCAGGTCCTCAAAGTTCTCTGGAAGACCACGGATATGTAGGTTACATCTATGTGCTCTATTTTCATAATCTTCAATCTGGTCTTTAAGCAGGGAGACTTCATGAAGAGCTATATTTAAGCTAATATGGCTATTGAGTACCAGAGTAACATCATATGCATGCTTTTCAGAAGAGTCTGTACGATGATCGATTTCCCTGATATCATCATCACTTCTGTCATGATAGTATGTGATGTAGCCACCAGTTCTTCCCTGATAATTTCTCTCACCTGAATAAGGAGATTATGATTAACTGAATATGAAGCTGACAGAGCGTCAGGAAGAGAGTTTCAGGGACTCTAAACCTTCCAAAGGTTTCAGTCTGAATAAGACTGGGTGGCATATTATCTGAAGTACGACATGAGGAGGAAGTAGAGGAATAGCCTTGGCGCTTGTGTCCAGGTGGTGGATTCATCAGAAAAGTATATCCAGCAGGTAGAGGAGGCAGCAGCGAACAAAAGTGAGTGACAGGAGCTGATCGCCTTGGTTAATAACGGTGATCAGTACTCGTGAGTGTGGGGCAGTCCTACAGCACATCCATCTTAGGCTCCTGTGTGCATGTTCCCCCCTCTATTGTCTATACTGGTTTTTGTTTTATTTTGAGATACACTAGAGACATTTCTGCTAGGTAAATATACAATGTAGTGATAAAATGACATAATTCCTTGTTGTTGACCTGATCCTTAAATACCTATTTACAGTATTCGCATGAACTGATGATGCACTGTAAATTGCAGACAGTGCGCCTACCATTTAAAAATCTATTAATAACTGACCTGGTTTGTGACAGACGTTGTATCAGACGCTGGCCCCCCTCATCAGCTGGTCAAACTCAAACCACAATCGCAGGACCACAATCTAAGTGCCAGCTAACTGAGACGTCATTTCCAGTCGCCGCAGCCGTCTATGTCACTTCCGCCCTCAGGAGCAGGAGAATTTGGAATGCACGCTGCTAACACCATATCATATACCAGGCGTTTTTTCCACTTGCATCTTGTGAGTATGTTTTATTAGCGCAATAAAGTGTTTCTGGTTAAATAGTCTGCACATGAGGCTGTTTTCTGTTTTTCCCCACTGACATAAGCCTGTGTGACCTCTGACTGAAAAGCAGTAGGTCCACACTTTTTGGTGAGTGGGGACACAAAGGGGGTCTGGCACAGTTGTCACACTGCACCTGGAATGTTACCTGAGCACTTGTTCGAGCACCTATAAGCACAAGTCACTTCTTTTGAAGATTATGGACTAATCTATTATGTACCTTTATGGCACTTGCACTTATGTTCAATGGACTTTTTATATGTTATTAATATAATTTATATTGATTTATTTATTGTTTGTTTATGATCACAACTTTAAGGGGAGGTGCTTATTATTAGGGTTTATACATAGCTAACTGAGAGTGATTGTTGCTGGGAATGGATAACTATGCAGTTAAACCTTCATAGTTCATACCCTAAATCAATCACTACAGCCAGATATTTATCATAAATATCAACGTTCACAATAATAGCAATGACTTAAATAAATGTCTGTAACACATACTGTTACCACAGACAGGTATAGGTGTTAGTGCAGAGATCCGAGATTATTTTACAAAGGAAAAACAAAATGTGTTTAAAAGTGAAAATACTTAACAACATCCTGATTCTGTGCATTTGGCAAAAGTCAGGCAGTGAGCATATGATGGACGTGTGGCTCTCATAGATCTTGGCTGATGTTCTTCCTTTGATGGTAAAAAGAGGTCCAGTCTACTGATGCAGCCCCTTTTTTCTGGTCTCTGAGGAGGGTGTTGACAGAAATGCTCTGACCAATAAGAAGGTCTGTAGAGTGACCAATGGTTTGTCACTGTCTTTTACGAGCGTTCAGTTATCTTGCCACTAGATACAGTTTACTGCATGTATTAGTATCTTGGAATACCTACAGGTGCCATTCTGGTAATTTGTAGATTATTGTCCAGCATGAAATTTACCATTTGAACGAATACAAATAAGATGCTAACTAACCACTTGACCACTGGGCACTTAAACCCCCTTCCTAACCAGACCAATTTTCAACTTTCAGTGCTCTCACATTTTGAATGACAATTACTCAGTCATGCAACACTGTACCCATATGAAGTTTTTGCCCTTTTCATCACAAAAATAGACCTTTCTTTTGGTGGTATTTAATCACTGGTAGGTTTTTTATTTTTTGCCCTTTAAATGAAAACAAGACCAAAAATGTTAAAAAATGCATTTTTCTTCATTTCTGTTATAAAGTTTTGGAAATTAGTATTTTTTCTTCATAAATTTTGGCCAAAATGTATACTGTTACATATCTTTGGTAAAAATAACCCAAATTAGTGGATATTATTTTGTCTGTTTGAAAGTTATAGAGTCTACAATCTATGGTGCCATTCACTGAAAATTGATCACACATGACAGCCTATCTCATTTCTTGAGACACTCAAGCCAGGAAAGTACAAATACCCCTAAAATGATCCCTTTTTGGAAAGTAGACAGTCCAATGTATTTAGTAAGAGGCATGGTGAGTTTTTTGAAGTTGTAATTTTTCCCACAATTCTTTGCAAAAGGAAGAATTTTTTTTCACAAAATTGTCATATTAACGGGTTATTTCTCACACACATCATATGCATACAAATTACACCCCAAAATACATTCTACTACTCCTCCTGAGTATGGCAATACCACATGTGTGAGACTTTTGTTTTTTCAATAAAGGTTTATTGAAGAAAATTTAATATAGGCAAAGAAGGTTTGTACAGTTGTACGTTACAGTTATATGTTATTAAATCGTAAGAATCGACATATATCTTTTACTGTTTAACCACTTCCCGCCCGGCGCATTGACAAATGACGTCCGGGCGGGTGGCTCATTATCCTGACTGGACGTCTATTGACGTCCTCAGGATAATCCGCGATCGCGGCGATCGATGGTGCTGTGGGTCAGTCTGACTCACCGCATTACCGACCGAGGTAAAAGGCTTCGATCCGAAGCCTTTTACCATGTGATCAGCCATGACCAATCACGGCTGATCACAGTGTAAATAGGAAGAGCTGTTGATCGGCTTTTCCTCTGCTCAGGTCTGCAGACCTGAGCAGCGGAGAGCCGATCGGCTGCTCTCCTGACAGGGGGGGACTGCGCTGAACGTTTATCAGCGCAGCCACCCTCAAGATCACCCCACTGGACCACCAGGGAGCTGGATCGAGACCCCCAGGGAGCCCCCCCGGACATCACACAGAGGCCGCCTAGGACCACCAGGGAAGGACCACAGAGGCCGCCCAGGACCACCAGGGAACCCCACTAGACCACCAGGTAAGGGCATTATAGTGCACTGTAGGGATGGCACTGTGCCCATGTATGATGCCTGCCAGTGCCATCCCTAACAGTACTTGTTGCATCTGTGCCCACCACTGCCACCTAGAAGTGCCCACCTGTGCCCACCTGTGACACCTATCAGTGCCCACCTGTGTCACCTATCAGTGCCCACCTGTGCCACCTAAAAGTGCCCTCCTGTGCCACCTAAAAGTGCCCACATGTGCCACCTAAAAGTGCCACCTATCAGTGCCCATCAGTGCCCAGTGCCACTTATCAGTGCTGCCTATGAGTGTCCATCAGTGCCACATATTAGTGCCACGTATCAGTGCCCGTCAGGGTTGCTTGTCAGTGTCGCCCATGAGTGCTGTATATGAGCCCCATCATCAGTGCAACCTTATCAGTGCCACCTCATCAGTGCCAATCTGTTCTGCCTCATCAGTGCCCATCAGTGTAGCCTCATCAGTGCCCATCAGTGTAGTCACATCAGTGCCCGTCAGTGAAGGAGAAAATGTACTTTATACAAATTTTTGTGACAGAAACAAAGAAAAATGTTTTTTTTTTCAAAATTTTCGGTCTTTTTTTGTTTATAGCGGTGATCAGAAATGACGCAAAGGCGATAAAATACCACCAAAAGAAAGCTCTATTTGTGGGAACAAAATGATAAAAATTTTGTTTGGGTACAACATCGCACGACCACGCAATTCTCATTCAAATCGCAACAGCACTGAAAGCTGAAAATTGGTCTGGGCAGGAAGTGTTCTAAGTGCCCGGTATTGAAGTGGTTAAACATAACATATAGATTCAATACACATTAACTAATGTGTTTGGGGATATATCCCTTGTAGTAGTCTGGTATGTCATGTGGTGATCAATCAAATCTGATATTATCATTCAGACTGGGATATGTTTGTGCATTCTTTAAGATGATTACAGAGTTTTCTTTTGTCATTTAGGTATGTTAGTTCTTTATGGGTGTGGTATGTTCTGTTTACTAGAGTGATTCTAATAGGTCATTATATTCCTCTGATAATTTGAATGTAAACCACAGTCTCCACATTTTATGGAATTGGGTAGTATTTTCCTTTTTTATTGCAACAATTTCTTCCATCTCATTGATCGCGTTCATTTTTATTAGCCAGTCTTTGATGGAGGGGATTTGTGTGGACCTCCAGGTAAGTGGTATGAGTGATTTGGCTGCGTTTAGGATAAGTCTAGTCAGTGATTGTTTGTATTTTCTGTATTAGAGGTTGTTTATGTTTATTAAGCAAAAGGGAGCATCCAGTTCTAATTTCGTTTCTGTGATATATTTAATTCAGTCTATGACTTCTTTCCAGATTTTTTAATTTTATGGCAGGACCACCAAATATGGATGAATGTCCCCTCTTCTTTATGACATCTCCAGCACCTGTCTGATTCATTTGCTAGCCATCTCTTTATTTTTACTGGAGTAATGTACCATTGGGTGTGTATTTTAAAGGATGTCTCCTGCATACGCGTGCTTAAGGAACATTTCTGGGTGAATACACACGCCTTCTCCCATTGTTCCTCAGTAATTTGAGTATTCAGTTCTTGTTCCCATACGTGTTTGTGCTTATCTGAAGTTTCGGTGCTTGGTTGGGAGATCCATTTGTATGCCAGAGAGGTGGCTCCTTTTAATGGATTTTGATCATAACATATTTTTTCTAGGTTAGTTAGGGGTCTTAAATATGAAATGGTGATGTCACCTAAGAATACCGTCTACCGACACACCAATCAGCGCAAATCTGGAGCTCTTGGATATCTAAAGGGAACAATCCTGATAGGATCAGGACTTAAAAAGCTGCCATTATAAATATACAAAACAGATAATGCAGATATAAAATACACAATTTCTGTATAGCTCAGGAAGCCATCACCCGACAGTGCAACAGCGCTAATATAAGTCCATAAAAAAGTTCACACAAAGAGCAAAGGGTGGTCACAGTTTCCAGAGAAAGCGAGGAATCTTGTAGGTCAGATAGTGAATATGGAGGCAGGGTCCGGTCACCCAGAAAAATAGTATGACACCGCGTGCAGCATACGAATCCACAATCTGCTTACCAGAAGTGAGAATCATAGAGACCTGTATTCAATCAACAGATACACTGTCTTGTGCCGCAACCTCTGAGCCTTCCGCCTATTTCTGTACCTTGTCAACACTCCCCGACCATTTTAACCGATCATAGGAGAGAAGACACATTCCATAGCGTAATCTCGTAAAACAACTTTATTGCCAACCGGCCTTAAAAATCCACTTACAAACATGCAGTAAAACAATCGCAATTTCATCAGTCAAATAAGTACTGTGTTGACGTCTCACCGCTCCACGCTTAGATCCAGCGTGTATGTCTTTTGCTTTCACTTCGCGTCCTGGAGCGCAAAACGTCACTTCCTGTCGTGGGGTCACGCACTGAGGCGTTTCTACTTCTACGGAGGGCGTGACCCCACGATCAGCACCTCGCAATATAAACACTCCGAGGACAGGGGAGGGAATATTGACTCCACCTATCTTGACATAATTAAATGTTATTTTTCACGAGGAGACGTTTCTGGTGACAGCTGACGTCTCCTCGCTGTATACAATAATCCAACATGAAGATGCTCTCCTGGCCTTAAATTGGGCACTGAGTCAAAGGGATGAGATCCCCTTTGAGCAAAAGGTATTCCTGAGAAATGTGCTAGACTTTTGTCTAGCACATAATTATTTTTGGTTTCAAAACCAATTTTTCTCCCAAAAGACTGGCGTGGCTATGGGCGCGAAATTTGCGCCCAGCCTCGCCAATCTTTTTATGGCCGAATGGGAGGACAGGGAAATCTTTGGGAAACCAAGGAAGGAGCTCCGCCTATACAAGAGGTATATTGATGACCTCTTGTTTGTGTGGGAAGGTACCGAAGAAACATTAATTGCATTTCTAAATGACCTATATAATAATACTAAAAATATTATATTAACATCAAATTACAGTCGGGACAAAGTAAACTTCTTAGACCTCAATATTTATAGAAAAGGCAATAAGTTTGAGACATCTTTTTTTTTTAAGGCCACTGACAGAAATAGTTATCTCCCATTGACAAGTGGCCATCACCCCACTTGGCTGCGTAATATCCCTAAAGGACAATTTATGCGGATAAAAAGGAATTGTACCAGTGAGGTTGAATTCATCCAACAGGCCCAAATAATTAAACAGAGGTTCATAACTAAAGGTTATAAACCAGAGATTTTGGATTCCACCATAGAAGAAATACGAGAGATACCAAGGGATTCCCTTCTACAAGATAAAGAAAATGTACCTAATGACCAAGATAACCATCAGTTAAATTTTATCACTAATTTTCACTCACAGTACAAGGAGATTGAAAAAATCTTTCAAACCCATTGGCATATTTTGGCAATGGATAAAACCTTAAGCAAGATATTACCATCAGTGCCAAAGTTCATTAACAGGAAGGCCCCCAACATAGGGGATAGAATAGTGAAAAAAATCTTAGACCCACCTGCTAAACAATCTTCCTTTTTGGATTATGATGGGTTTTACGCATGCAGAAAGTGGAGAGCATGTAATGAAATAAAGGAACCGGTAAGAAGATTGAAGGAGTTTATAGCTCCCACTAATAATAAAACCTTTCGGATTAGGCAGTTTATAACATGTAACACTAATTATGTAGTGTGTGCCCTTATGTGCTCCTGCAATCTATTATACATAGGAAGAACTAAACGTAAATTAAAGGTGAGGATTGGGGAGCACATACAAAATATTAAACAGGGTTACAGGGAGCACAGTGTTTCCCTACACTATAGGTTAGTACATAACAGGGACCCTTCATGTTTGAAATTTTGGGGCATTGAAAAGCTAGAACCTTCATGGCGAGGGGTTAATAAGGTCAGAGAGATCTCTAAAATGGAAACCAAATGGTTATATCTCACAGAAAGTTTGGAACCAAAAGGTCTAAACATAGAAATTGATTTAAACTGCTTCATTAGCGATAATTAAGAATTGAAAGAGATCTGGAGATATTCACTGGTTAGGGAAGTGAGTAATAAGAATGATGGAGGCTCTTGCATTGTTTGGAATTCCAATGGTCCACCATTATGAGAGATGGGCCTGAAGACCTAGCAGGGCAAGGTGCTTTCCATCACTTACCCCTGTTTGCTGAAGATATTCAGGTGGTTTGATGGTATTTTTGGGTGTAGATGTTGCCTTGTGTATATTGATTCACTATCTCCCTTTTTTGGGGTAGTTGTGAAATGTTTATAATCAAATAACAATGTGAACCAGAACTAAATATAATAAGAACTTAAAGCTGTAGGTCCCACTGGAGGAATGAGGGAGATTCACTCTAACTATAGGTCCCCATTAAGCTATAAGAGAAATATCAGATTATTTTTGAGTAATCACGGTTCAGAATGTAACGGAATAGGCTCTTTTTTTGCACTTTAGATATATAAAGGATACGTGAATGTAACACACTTATATGCCAGATAATTATGATTAGATAAAGCCAAGGTTGTTCTTATGATTGAAAGTCAGTTAAGGCCTGGGTTATCTTGAAGCTATTCTGGATGTTATGATTAATAAGTCTTTCACTGAATATTTCTGATTTGGGCAGTGGATAGCCACTGCAGACAACCACATATATACTATTTTAGCAATTGTGGTTATAATTTATTATGGTACATGGGAGTGTACGGGCTTATTTCCCTTTAATTGGCAGAGGAGATAAGGATCCCCCAAACAAAATTATTGCTTTGATTTCCTCTCTTTGTTTATAATTTTTATATATTTCTTTTATATATTTTTGTAAAAACAATTTTTTTTATATATATCTCTATAATTTTCAGAAGAGTAATAGATATTAACAAAATGATTTTATCATTGGTTGGAAATTTTTTATATGTGTTATAGAATTTATACATAATGGTTTGCAGTAAAATAAGTCTGTAACCATAGAAGCTGAGTATAGGAAAAAAATGACAAGTAGATGGCTGAGAAGCAGATTATAAATGTATTTTTACAAATATATGTGATTTTAAATGCACTCCGACGTATTAGGAGAGGGTTAACTGACCGCCACAAAAAGAAACACAGATGACCGACTATAATGCAGTCTGAATGTGATGCAAAAATATTCATGCTCCCAAGAGGAGGTTGAGCGATCCATTATTCCACAGCGCATATCGCAGTGGCGGACTGAATAATAACATTTAATTATGTCAAGATAGGCGGAGTCAATATCCCCTCCCCTGTCCTCGGAGTGTTTATATTGCGAGGTGCTGATCGTGGGGTCACGCCCTCCGTAGAAGTCGTGATGACGAAACGCGTCAGTGCGTGACCCCACGACAGGAAGTGACGTTTTGCGCTCCAGGACGCGAAGTGAAAGCAAAAGACATACACGCTGGATCTAAGCGTGGAGCGGTGAGACGTCAACACAGTACTTATTTGACTGATGAAATTGCGATTGTTTTACTGCATGTTTGTAAGTGGATTTTTAAGGCGGGTTGGCAATAAAGTTGTTTTACAAGATTACGCTATGGAATGTGTCTTCTCTCCTATGATCGGTTAAAATGGTCGGGGAGTGTTGACAAGGTACAGAAATAGGCGAAAGGCTCAGAGGTTGCGGCACAAGACAGTGTATCTGTTGATTGAATACAGGTCTCTATGATTCCCACTTCTGGTAAGCAGATTGTGGATTCGTATGCTGCACGCAGTGTCATACTATTTTTCTGGGTGACCGGACCCTGCCTCCATATTCACTATCTGACCTACAAGATTCCTCGCTTTCTCTGGAAACTGTGACCACCCTTTGCTCTTTGTGTGAACTTTTTTATGGACTTATATTAGCGCTGTTGCACTGTCGGGTAATGGCTTCCTGAGCCATACAGAAATTGTGTATTTTATATCTGCATTATCTAGTTAGGGGTCTTGTCATTTTTTTGTTTGTTGTTTTGTTTGTTGTTCTGGATGAAGTCATGTATTTGGATACATGTCCATAAGTTTAGTGTGTGCTTTGCAATGGTCTTATTGAGAAGTTGGTAAGATAGGATGTTATCATTGTTTATACAATCGTGAACCAATAATAGTTTATTTTTTATTGGATGGAGTAGCTTTATGTTATCCATTCCTGGGGGGGGAATTCAGGGTTTCCAGCAATAGGTGTCAAGGGGCTGGTATTTGATGAAAGTTTGTGAGTTTCAGCCATTTTCTGACACATTTTTAGGGTGCTGTTGATCAATGGATGTGTTCTAATTTTTCTAGGATAATGTATTGCTGATGACCATGGAAGGAATTGTGTGTGAATACCTGCATCCATTCATTCTAATTTAACCCAATCTTTATTGTCGGCATGGCAATGCCAGTCAATGAGTCTGGTAATATGAGTTGCATAGTAGTATTTTTTTAAATCCAAGTCCTCCTTTATTTTTGGGAAAAGTGAGAAGTTTTAGTTGGATGCAGGGTTTTTTATGGGCCCAGATAAAGTTAATTTTAGCTTTAGATAGTCTTTTGAAAAATCCATGGGTATGTCAATAGGGAGGGCGTGGAATAGATACAAAAGTCTGGGCAGAATAGTCATTTTTAAAATGGCCGCTCTTCCAAACCAGGAGAATTGTTTTATGTTCCATCTTTTGAGGTTGGTTATGATTTTTTTGAGTAGTGGGAGAAAGCTGTGGTGGTATAAGTCTTTTAATTCAGGGGTCAGTTTAATTCCTAAGTATTTAAGAGCTGTTTTTCCCATTTATATGGGCAGGTTTGTTTAGTGAGTTGTTCTGTATCGTTAGAGAGTGTTAAATTCAATGCTTCTGACTTACTGCTGTTTATCTTAGTTAGATATGTATTTGAATAATTGTAGTATTTTGTTTTGGTTGGGTATAGAGATGTGTGGTTGGGTGATAAAAAACAGTAAGTCACCTGCGTAGGCTGCTAGTTTAAATTCTCTTTTGTCTAGATTGAATCCATGGATGTTTGTGTTAATGTTGATAGTCCTTATTAGTGGTTCCAGTGTCACTATGAACAATATTGGGGAGAGTAGACATCCCTGTCTTATTCCGTTTTTTATTTGGATAGGGTCTGAGAGGTAGTTATTGATTTTTATATTTGCTGTTGGTTTTTCATATAAAGAATTGATCCATAGCATCATTTTGTTGCCTAAGCCAATGTATGTGCAAGTGGTGAACATATAGTCCCAAGCTACCCTATTGAAGGCCTTCTCCACATCTGTTGACAGGAGAAGGCCTTCTACTTTGTCTTTTGGCGTATCCTATGTACCAGGTTAAGGGCTTTAACCACTTGACAACTGGGTACTTAAACCCCCTTCCTAACCAGACCAATTTTCAGCTTTCAGTGCTCTCACATTTTGAATGACAATTACTCAGTCATACTACACTGTACCCAAATGAAAATTTCGTCCTTTTTTTTCACACAAATAGAGCTTTCTTTTGGTGGTATTTAATCACCACTGGGGTGTTTATTTTTTGAGCAATAAATGGAAAAATACCGAAAATTTTGTAAAAAAATGCATTTTTCTTTATTTCTGTTATAACATTTTGCAAATTAGTAATTTTTCTTCATAAATTTTGGCCAAAATTTATACTGCTATATGTCTTTGGTAAAAATAACCCAAATTAGTGTATATTATTTGGTCTTTTTTTAAGTTATAGAGTCTACAATCTATGGTGCCATTCGACTTTTAACCAGACCAATCCTTCCCCCAAATTCATGGGTCAACAGTTCACCAATTTCGGGAATTGGACCATGTATCCTATGCGGTTTTCTGTTTCATCTTCCGGAAGA
>BLSH010494609.1:265022-291198 GCA_018402905.1 Glandirana rugosa
GCACACGAGAAGGCTAGACTGAAAGCCCACGGGAGACACACGCCGCAGCTCCGGATGAGGTGTGGCGTGTGTCTCCCGTGGGCTTTCAGGTGGTTTTTTCCATTAGGAGTACGGTTTAGTACGGGCTGGTGTTCAGACGGGAATCCTAACGGAAGGGGCTAGAGGCGATCGGGGCGATTCCGATTTAAAGCATACCTACCTCAACCTACGTCGGGCGGTCTCTCAGTCCGGATACTGAGACCCCTACTGTGCACGCTCGACGGGCTGAGGTAACTTAAGAAGGGTTGTTGGTTGTGAGATCATGACCTGTGTCAGGATTTCCCGTAAAATGACAGGGAAGCGTCGTGATAGGTCTGCGGACCGAACCCGAACGATTTTTGAAATGTCCGGGTCCGGGTCCGTGCCACGGACACCCTAAAGTTTGGTACGGACCCGAACGTTACAGTCCGGGTTCGCTCAACACTAGACATGATGTCTGTCTGGATAGTGCTGCGAAGGGACAGTAAAATGCCCTTTAGGACTGTGTCCAGTACTAGAGTGTTGGTTGTTGGGAAGAATTCAATGGAGTCGGGCAGCTCGCACGTGTCATCCCCAGAGTCATAGGCCTGACTCTCTGGCGGGCTGCATCCAACTCCATCCATACGAAATTTAGCCTTAGCGGGGCTAGCGGAGATCGGGGAAGGCAATCCTAAGGGCAGACTTGTGGTCGGGCATGATTTGGCATGAGGATTACCTTTTTTGGTGGACTTTCGGGTGCCCTCTGTGTGCGGTGTGGAGTAGGCCTCGACGCCATCTTACCCACAGCCGTGGAGCTGCTGGGTGAAAAAATCAGTCAGCCGCTGAGGTTTCCTTTCCTCCTTTCTTTTCCTGGAAGTTTCACTCGTCATCCTCGGTCTGTGTGACCCGTGTTCGCATTGTTGCTGGCGCCAAGAGAGATACTGCGAGCCGTTCTGGGTCTCTGTATGCCGGAGCTCCGGGAGTGTGCGTCAGCTACGCATCAAGCCACGCACCCCCATAATTAGAATTTTTAGCAATTCATTTTTTTTTAACCTTTTTTCAGTTTTAAGCACTACCACACTTTGAATGAAAAATACTCAGTCAACACTTTACCCAAATTGATTTGATATAAAATTTTTGAGACTATCAGAGCAGCCAGTCCTTGTTAAAGATTACCACCGCAGCAGTAGAATGTCACCACAGTGACACTGTGCTTGCTCTTCTGACAGTATGTCAGAAAAATATACATATATTTACATCCTGTCACCTGAACAGTGCAGTGTCACCATGGTGACATTGTACTTCTGTGGCTACTGATCATTTTCTTAAGAGGTGCACATACCCATACACAAAAAAAACCCTAGGGATGGTGCCTAAATGTGTTAGGACTTTATTGTTGATGTTGATTATTAGATGTGTGTTTTATCACTTATAGGAAGGGGTAGCGTGGAAATAGGGATTCAAAGAAAGAACACCATAGCTCTATTGGCACCAAAGAATTACCTCCCTGTTCAAAATACTCCTAAACTCATCCTATTGCTCCCATTTCACTCTGGATTTCACTATACCTTTGTCCTACCACTCAAATGCTGCTGTGTATTAGCCACTATGTCTATAGGAAGTAAAGGAAATATATCAAATGGATCAAAACCCCTCCCCTCAAATAAATTCCCTGTGTCTAACCAGTGATTGTGCACCAAAAGCAACAAAATAAACCAAAATACCCTACATGTTTCACTCAAAAATAGAGCTTCGTCAGGGTGCATTAATAAATCATAAGTACTCCAAAAGAAAGTTCTATAACCACCACATGGCAAATGGCAACTCTCTTGTAATCAGCTTCTATTTATAAACATCTCTCAAAATGTCCACTACATCACGCACGTTGTGTCACCATCACAGAAGTATGAGCGGTGACATCATAACGCAAATGGCGCCGCGACATCACCATGATGTGTGTGCATGTGCTGTTCATGGGTGATTGCCATCTATCTTTTTTTTAGTAAAATGCATTCAGTTGTATCTCCAGACTTAGCAGGGGGGGAAAGATTCTTCTGTCTCATTGCTTTCAATTTTTGTATTGCGGTTTTTTTTCTCTCCCTACTGTCCTTTTATATATACAGTCTTCTCATTCTTGATTCGCCCTTTAGATGTCTCTTTAACAGAAGCTAAAGTTATCAAAAAAGTTTATTTGTACATCATAAAATATAAACACATGCTACAGAAAAACAGGGATATTATAAGACACAGTATAACACTTTCCCAGTGTTATCTCAACAACCCCACAGCAGTGGAGATGAGCGAATTGTTGTGACTTATCTTCGAAGCAGGTTGCGCTTCGTGGGGAATATAGCCTGCTTCTTCAGGAATTTTTCGTCAATGTTAAACACTAGAATAAATGATAACATACATATCACTACACATGACCATCTGTCACTGGGCATATGACACAATAATGTTGGACACATACCTCAGCATTAAAACAGAATGTATACAAGAGATCACAGTCTGTGGTCTTAGCACAACTTAACAGCTGCCACCTTCTGACAAGATGAAGTAGTCCATGCCACACTCTTGGGAGTGTATATGCTACCATATAACACAAATTAGGGCTACATGCAAAAGAATGATAGAAAAGCCTAATATTGAAACCTGGATTGTATCCAATCTCACATAGGCAAAAACAGGAAAAAGGGGTATCATGGTAAGTGGCTCCCCTCCATATTACAAACTACGCCCCTACTCCCCATTATAGAATTATGTGTCTCTATTCAGTTGAGTCTACTGACAATTACAATAGACCAGCGATAGGGGGAGCACCCATACACCATAATAAATCCATGTGATACACAATGTAAAATGCATGTGACACTCACCTAGAGTAGAGCAGCTGTAAGAGGGGATACAGGTAAAGTAGCAGCAGAAGTACATGACCTATAGTTGTCTATGCTGGCTGCAACATAGAGAGGAGACTCCTGCATACAAAACACCAGAGGGGGACCTATATAGGACTAGGAGCGGGATTTGAGGTAATGAGACACACTAGCACCAGCTGTGTGTTAGAGGAGAGGTAAAGAAGCATAGGTAGACTCCTCCAGCCCCTCAACAATGACCAATAGGCAGTCAGCAAGGGCACCATGTGACCTCATCCCAGAACCAAGAAGCATCCCACCCGTTGATTGCATGTGGCCAATCACAGTTCTTAAAGTATTTAGATTGGCCACTGAGTGGAGTAAAAACATCCTGCCCCCACCCCAAAAAAAGGGCCTACAGCACCTAGTCTCCCATCTAGGTACTGACCAGCCCCAGCCCTGCTTAGCTTCCAAGATCAGGGACATTCAGGGTTATGTGGCCGTAGACATATGGTTTATCAGCAAGAAAGATACAGGAGTCCTCGGATATAACCCAAACACAGGGGCTGACGGACTGCCAGATTGGCCAGTCAGTCCAGGTATCACAACACTAGTACAGCCTCAGGAATGTAAAGCCAGCAATACAGCTCTGGCTTACAAATACAGGTATGCAAACTTAAACATTCAAAACATGATCACATTGTGCAACCTGGAATTATCCTCTCATAGAAAGGGAGGACTAACTCAAAGGTAAACAATTATTATTGCTCTGAGAGTGCTGCATAACTCTGTAAGAATCTGCAGAATGGCATAGAGACAGCCCATTTCCATTAGGTGGCAGCAGCGAGTTGTTTACAAACATATGACCATTTACAGCCTATGATACAATAATAACAATACACAGCAACATATGATACAAACAGTTATCGTGCTATAGCCTATCCATCCACCAACATTACCCCCCCCCCCCTACAGAGAAATACCCACCCAGACAGCAGTCCATAAGCCAATATCACAATAAAAGTCCTACTGTAGCCCCACCCAGGTGTAACCAAGGAGATGGTTATAGATGCAGAAAATAATAAATGGGATACACAGGAGGACAAAAACGGTTTCATAGGAAAGGTTTATAGCTTATTGCATTATTAAGGCCAGGCTATGAATCCATCTGAATACAATAAAAAAAGAAAGGTAATGGTGCTGACTAGGCTAAAAACGCCGGTGGAGTATCAGACTTGCAATTCATTCCACCTAGCATAAATAATATGCCAATATTTATATTAGCAAGCAACAATGTGCAATGTATAAACCATTCAGTGAAATTAAATCAGTGGAACATATCGCTTCGCATTGATAATGTGCCAATGACCAAAAAGAAAAATAATAAACGGTTTGTGCAACATAAAAGTCAGTCAGTGATATATAACTGTGCAAAGTCCATAAATATATGCCGACACCAGTGAGTCCTTCCTTTTAGGTTGTGAAAATTCCACCAGTGCTCCTTCACTTATATAGGTGGCAACTTACCAGAAAATTTTGACCCCTTTTTACAGGTAGGTCAACATGCGCGTTTTAAATTTGTGGGTGCCTCAATACTCTAAAACCTCCAATCCTCTCCACCTGGATATCATACGAATTCTAAAACATAAATGACTCCGGAGAAGACCATACTGGAAGTCTCACAGTGTTGTATTGTTTATTAAAAACATTGCACAAATAAAATATAAGAATAAAATTCACATTTTTCAGTGCCAGAGACCACGGCACTGAGTGTAATAGCAAAACATGTGCGAACGGATCCGATGCTGGCGCTGGTTGCCTAGATCTCGTCCGCGATCACATGCGCACCAAGCCTCAATTTGCTGTCTACCAGGTTATGGACAATCTACCCGGAAGTGCTATTATATTAACGTCTCCATTTTTTTTTTTTCATAGTGTAGTATTGTTTATTAAAAACATTTCACAAATAAAATATAAGAATAAAACTCACATTTTTTGATGCCAGAGACCCCGGCACTGAGTGTAACAGCAAGACAGGTGCGAACAGACCCGATGCTTGCGCTGGTTGCCTAGATCTTGTAGGCGATCGCGTGCGCACCAAGCCTCGATTTGGTGTCTACCAGGTTATGGACAATCTACCCGGAAGTGCTATTGTATTAACGTCTCCGACGTACGTTTCGCTGCACGGCGTCTTCAGGAAGTGACGTCATGCTACCTCCGGTCTCTATTTATATGGATGTAACTTATGGTGATTGGTTGCAATTTGCAAGCAATCAAAAAAGGGGGAAGAAAGGGCGGTGATATTCAAATATGTCCGATCCATTCGGACATATACCGTCACACTGAGCTCTAAAGTCCCTCTTACATTCATAACAGTACAATAGTTATAACTTAAAACACATTATGGCTAAATGACTACAAAATTTTCTTATATGCTTAATACTCCAATATCTTTTTTATATGTAAAACTACCCATCATGACTGGGCATATATTAAATAAATACACACATATAATTAAATGAGAATATAGATACACACACATAATTAAAACAAATTATCCTAATAATGGACATAGCGATCTCCCGTGTGGACATCTGCAATTGCAGAAAGTTCCTGACTGAAATTCCCCCCTATTGGGCCCCTATTATTCCCACACCTAAAATACTCATTGACTGCTAAATTATGTGTACCCTTGGACATAAACCCACCCCCTTCTATTAGGGTATCTAGATGTATATGACCAACTATCCATAGCCTAATGTGATTAAATAAACCCACCCTGTCAGTTTTCTTATGGCTCGCCCCATCACTCCTCTTCCTGAGAGAACCCCCCCGGGAATATAAAAATCTGTCAGGAAACAGTTGAGATCTATATACTTATTGAGTCCTAAGGGCTGTAGACTCTGCAACTTTTGAATCCATCGTGTTTCCATTTGAGAGACAGCTTTTGTCATGTCAGTCCCCCTCCAATGTGGAACCACTTTATCTATACCCCAGAATCTCAATTTGGTGGGGTCACGGTCATGGACCTGCCTAAAATGGTTGGATACACTATGTAGCTTATATATACTTTTTTGATATTATCCATGTGTTCCCCGCCCTTTTAGCCAGCGAACGGGTGGTTCTTCCCACATACTGATAATTACTGGGGACATAAGCATATATGTAACATACCTAGACTCACAGGTAATGAACCTATTGATTTTGAATTCTCTACCTGTGGTCTGTGATGAAAAACTAGTAATTCCACTACTTTTGTCCTGGGAAGTTCTACATGCCCTACATCTTCTGCACCTAAAAAAACCTTTCCGGTCTAAGAATGTGGGTTTTTTTGTAGGAGGTCTAGGTACATTTTTGGCCACCAAATCCTTGAGCCTAGGAGCCCTTTTGCAAATAAATTTGGGTTTGGATGGCAAAATCTTCCTTAGGGGTGTGGCTTGGCGCGCGATGAAGACGGACGCACATTAGAGGAGCTCCGTGAGGGAACACAGCCGAAAGCCAAATTCCGTACTTTATTCTGCGCACGAGGATGGACAAACTGATGCACCAAACCCCCCAATCCAGAACCCGCCGAGGACTCGCTTCCTCTGCCGCCAGGGACATCACCGATCTATTCAAGGCCCGTTCAGCAAAAGGAAGCGGCCCGGAGGGAGATAAGATGGCGCGGCAACAGAGGGAGGAGGAGGACTTCAGCGAGGATTCCCAGTCAGCAGCGGAGGATGCAGGTAGGAACGGCTCTCGCTCCACACAGCCCTTGACATATGCGGACATGTCCTGCTTTGCAGCGGACATCAAGTCCACATTTTCTGCAGCCATCACAGACTTAAAGTCAAACCTGCTGGTCCTTAATGATAAAATCGCCAGCATAGAGAACACAGGGAAACACAGGGACAAGGCCTTGCAAAGACTTGAATCAGTGGTAGAAACCCATGCTTTTCACCTCATTGATATCAACCGACATTTAGAGGATTTGGACAATAGGGGACGCAGGTGTAACATCAGAGTACGGGGAATATCAGAATCTGTGGAATCCGATCAAATTGTCCCGGCCCTACAGAGGCTCTTCAACAGCCTTCTGGAGAGACAGGAAGACACTGAGATTGACTTTGTTAGGGCTCATAGAGCTTTGCAGGCCAGAGACCTGGAAGCAGCCCCACCCAGAGACATCATTTGCTGTCTGCAGAGCTTCAGATTAAAAGAGGACATCATGCGAAGAGCCAGACGGAATGATCAAGTAGTGTTTAATGGGGAAAACATCCAGCTATTCCAAGATTTGTCCCAGATAACACTCAAAAATCGCTGTGCTCTGCGACCCCTGCTCGATATTCTCAGGGCCAAGGATTTGAGATACACCTGGCGTTTCCCCTTTGCTCTGGTTGTGACTCAAACAGGAAAACAACTCACCCTGCGCACGCCTGCTGACTTGGGAGAATTCTGCAGTACACTGGGAATAGATCAACCCGATCTCTCGGAGTGGTACCAGGAGTTTGCCCTCCCTCCCTTAGACAGAAAAGAAAAAAAGCAAAATATAGCAAGGGAGGGACCTCGCAGGCAGGTACCCCAAACAGACATGCATCTCCACTTAGATGCAACAGCATGGAGTAAAACTTGACACCCACAAATATTCTCCAGCATGGCTTGGCTCACTCCCAATTTGTTCCGTCACAAGATATCTGAAACTGACGTCCTTAGAACCCACCCACACCAGTTCATTCTTACTCTGGGGAAAGACATAATATCTGACACCTTCAGCCCCCTGGCACCACATCGTGGGATGGCCCAGACGGGCTGGTGGGTGTCAATCTTAAAGACTTAAACCCCTCAGAGGTCTTAGGCTACAGAGGAACTTGACTATGTGCCTGTTAGGACAGCTGATCTCCCACCTGGTAGTTTTCTAGGGTTTCCTGCTATGGCTACAACTGGATTCGACATGCACAAAACATGCCAGCATGGCCTCAACCCTTTCATGATGAACAAACAGACACAAAGATCACTTTGATCACATGATTGCATTGAAAGGGGGGTGGAATGCTACTTGAACAAACTCATTGGAAATGTTCTACAACCCATTGGGTCCCGACTGAACAAAAGGAACAGTTCTTCACAGTTAGTTCGGAGGGTGTTTTTACTACCCCATACGGGATTTAATATTACTTACGGGCTCAGAATAGCTGTTCTAGGATAAAACGTTAGTTTGGTAATATGCAACTTCAAAAGTCAGGCCTGCAGGAGATAGGTTTATTATTAGCTAGCAAAAGCTTAATAACGGCTAGTAAAGAGTTTGGGGTTGTTGATGTTGTGTTTTATTGATTGTTACTCATACGTCTCAATTACAGAGACATTAGTTGGTTATCGTGAGGCTGTGTTTTAACCGATAATCATCGGAGGGGTTATACCCCCGTCCGAATTGTCGCATCTCCCGTGCTCCCACAAAGTGGACCTGAGGTGGGATCTTCTCACACCAGGTCCCACTACACTATCACTTGAGTTGAGCTACCTTCAGCGATACTCTAAAGTGTTTAATAACTTTCTCCGATTGGTGTTTGTTGCACTTCTAAATTCTGTATTATTTCCCACTCTCCCTTCTCTTCTTCCTTTTCTTTCCTTATCTCTTGATCACCGAGCACTGACGAAAGTCACTCCACTTACTGTCTACAAGTAACTCATCCATACATCCTCAAGGCATTCCATAGCAGATCATGCAAGGTTTTGACCGATGGCTTACTCCTCGCTAAATCGACGCCCCCTGGTGATTTCACACAACGTGAAGGGATTAAAAATACCGGAGAAACGGACTGCACTCCTACGGGAACTAAAAAAAGGTAAGCTGCATTTTGTTTTTCTCCAAGAAACCCACTTTAAGACCAATCAGATCCTTAGAATCACCAACTTGACTTTCCCGGAAGCCTTTCACTCCACTAACGAGGAGGCTAAGATGAAGGGAGTGACAATCTTGGTCAGTAGAGATGCCCCCTTCACTTTGACAAATAAACTGATAGATCCAGGTGGCAGGTACATCTTTCTAAAGGGGACTTATGGGAACACACCTATAACACTGGCAAATGTGTACTTTCCAAATTCTGCACAAGTGTCATTTTGCCAAACATTGACACAGGCATTAATGGGATTCAGGCAGGGATGCATCATTTTAGGAGGAGATTTTAATCTCCCCCTGAACCCGATAGAGGACACTTCATCGGGGAAGTCGAGCATCTCATTTGGTGCCCTTAAAAAAATCAAATCGTGTCTTCGTACCCTACAATTAGTAGATGCATGGAGGTTTACACACCCAACAGGGAAAGATTACACCTTCCATTCAATACCACACAACAGATGGTCATGTATAGACTACCTATTGATTACATAGAGAGACTTAGAGATTGTGACAGGTGCCCATGTTGGAATACAGTCAATTTCGGACCATGCTCCGATAGCACTGGAGGCCAACTTGCTCACCCACACACCTAAAACCAAACAGTGGAGGCTGAATGCCGCCTTGCTGAAAGACCCCCAATCCTTAGCAGACATCTTGCAGAAACTGGAGGACTTTTTCACATTTAATGACACTCCAGGCATGAATCCCCTGATGGTGTGGGAGGCCCACAAATGCACCATCAGGGGTGAATTCATCAGATTAGGCTCCAAACGAAAGAGAGCCAGAGATCAAGAAATCCAAAATCTCTCGAAGAAAATAGCTGAACTAGAGGCCCTTCACAAACACTCTGTGTCCACCCAATCAGCCCTGGAACTAATAGAGTGTAGGAAATCGTTACAGCTCCTCTTTGAAGAGACGGCTAGGAGATTTTTGTTCTTTAAAAAAAGAATATACTATGAGTCTGGGAATAAAGCAGGCGGTTTGCTGGCTAGGGCCCTTAGGGAAGCGCAGGCTACTAAAAATATAGCGGGCATTAGGGGACCAGATGGCAAACTAGATGTAACCACTGAAAAGATAGCATCCCACTTCCGTCAATATTACACTAAACTTTACAACCTTCCTCGGCAACATAGGACACCTGATGTGGCTGAGGACAGACCCCAAGCGATAACTGACTACCTGAATCAGAGTGGACTTCCAAAACTTTCGGACTCAGACTTGACCCAAATGGAAGACAAAATTACGTTGACTGAACTAAAACAGGCAATAGGTGCATTGAAATCTGGGAAGAGCCCTGAACCTGATGGACTACCTTCTATTTACTTCAAGAAGTTCACCAATATCTTGGTGAACCCCTTGCTCAAAGCCCTGAACTCTCTGTGGTCGGGAAACCCTATCCCTCCAGAATTTCTAGCTGCACATGTCGCAGTAATTCCCCAACCGGGTAAAGACGCGACTGATTGCTCTAGCTATAGGCTTATCTCCCTGCTAAACTTGGATCTAAAGCTGTTGGCCAAGATTTTGGCCAACAGACTGGGACCTCTCTTACCTGACCTGATAGGTCAAGAACAGGTAGGCTTTATGCCTGGTCGTGAGGCCAGGGACAATGTGATTAAGGCCCTCCTCCTGACCCAAGGAGCCCACTCCCGTGGTGTCAGAGGCCTTCTCCTGTCTACGGACGCGGAGAAGGCCTTTGACAGGGTGGCATGGGATTTCATGTTAGACACATGTAGGTATGTTGGTCTAGGTCCAAATATGTTGACTTGGAATTCAGCATTATACCAAAAACCCTCGGCTAGGCTGAAAATAAATGGCACCCTTTCAGAAACAGTGGCAATAAAAAACGGCACTAGGCAAGGGTGTCCGTTATTACCGCTGCTGTTCATACTGACACTAGAGCCGTTCATCAGGTCGGTAAACAAAGACACCTCGATCAAGGGGTTCAAGATGATAAGCAGAAAGTTCAAGGCCAACGCCTATGCGGATGATCTCTTGTTCTTCTTAACAGAACCACACACTACCATCTCCAATCTATTAAAACACTTTTCTACATTTGGCTATTTAACCAATTTAAGATCAATTTATCAAAATCGGAAGCACTAAATTTAACCTTGACCCCGACAGACTTAGCAAAAGCAAAATTGAACTGCCCATTTAGATGGCAAACTGTGACCCTCAAGTACCTGGGTGTCCTACTGACCTCTAAGGTAGAAAGCATATTTGCCCACAACTTTCCTCAAATCTTAAGTAGAATAAGAGATGATCTTAAGTCCTGGCACCCGAAGCACCTTTCGTGGTTTGGCAGAGCAGCAGCTCTCAAAATGACAGTCCGCCCCAGGTTACTATATCTAATGCGAGCGCTACCCATTACCATCCCTCAATCATTTTTCAAGACATTGAAATCTTACGTAATACAGTTTCCTTGCAATCACAAATGACCGAGGATCAAATTAAAATATATCACCAAACCTAAAGAACTAGGAGGCATGGGGGTACCAGACTTTAAACAGTACTACTTAGCTTCCCATCTAACTAGAGTAATTGACTGGCATTGCCATGAAGATTCGAAGGATTGAGTCAGTTTAGAAAATTCCCTGAGTCCCCTGCCATTAGGCTTCTCCCCTTGGATCCCCTGGGCGTCGCAAAACAAAGATGTGCTAAAACACACGGTGACGGGAGCCACACTAAAAATCTGTCAGACAATTGCTCGCACATACAACCTCACAAGCAACCTGAGCCCTTTGACACCTATACAAGACAATCCAGCCTTCGCTCCAGGTATGACTAACAGGCACCTACAACCTCTAGGCGACTCTAAGAAGCTAACGGTCAAAGACTGCTTCCAAAATGCCAGACACAGAGACTTTAACTCCTTTAGAGCTGATATAGGGTTACCCAACCTCCCCCATTGGACTTACCTACAAATTTGCAGTTACGTGATGGACAGAAGACATAAAAGAGACTTTACCAGACCCCCCACCAGCTTAGAACAGGTGTGCCTGAGAGGAGATCACTTTGAAAAGGCAACTTCCACTACCTACTCCTGGTTGAACCAATCTGACACTTCCCAGGAAGACAGATTTAGACACTCTTGGTCAACTGCTTTGAAAACGGACATTTCAAAAGGCCAATGGAAGCGGGCGTGCATCCTGGCACATAAATGTTCCATCAGCACAAGAACACAAGAAACAGCGTACAAATTATTGGTAGATTGGTACCTGACCCCAGCGAAGCTCAAGAAATGGTACCCATTCTCCTCTGACTTGTGTTGGAGATGCGGTGGAGCCGAAGGCACACTACTGCACATATGGTGGGATTGCCTACGCTTGCAGAGCTACTGGAATGGGGTCAGGGACATGATCCGCCAAATCACAAACGCATCCCTCACTCTCATTAAGGCGTGTTGTTTACTACACATCAACGACATGTCCCTGAAACGTTACAAACGTTCCCTGACCTAACACCTGCTGAACACAGCAAAAACCTTGATCCCTACTAGGTGGAAATCCACAATGGCCCCGGCCGTTGCAGACTGGTTGCAGAGGGTTAATGAGATATGCCCCATGGAGGAAACCTTGGCCCAGTCTGAGGATCGGGTCGAGAGGTTCCACAAGACATGGTCCCCCTGGTTTGAATTCCGTTTTTCCACGCAATATGAACAATTACTGACCCAACAGGGGGATGTTCGGCCAACATGAGGGTGTATGGATGACTGAAAAACAACCATGACCTTAATAGAATTCCAGAGTGGCTGACAACCTACTTAAGATGCTTGTTATGATAATTCACAAAATCATCAGGGGCTCCTGACAAGAAAAGATAGGGTGGTCGGGGGGGCTTAAGGATTGCTCCTGACTTGAGTTTTTCAACTCCCACACTTCTTCTTCCTGGTCTATATTCTCCTTTCTTTCTACCAATTTTTTCCTTTTACTTTTTCTATGAATGTTGTTCTATCCTTATTTTTGAGAGCAGTACTCCTCCCCTGAATATGGCCTGAGAAGACTCTTCCGGGCGATACAGGGAGATGAGGTGTTATCAAACTGACAATAGTTCTTATAGATACGATCGTTATGTTGGTTATGCATAAGAAAATTTGAATGTTTTCTTTTTTATATATGCACCAAAATGAATAACAAGCTATACGTTATACCCAGTTAATGTGACATTATACATCGCATTGTCATTTTAAATTGCATTGAAACTCGATTGTTTTTTCTCCTTATAAACCTGAACTAAGCTTTAATAAACTTTAAATGAAAAAATCTTCCTTAGAGTTGGGTCTTTCTGCAGTATACCCCAGTGTTCCTTAAAATTCTTTCCACTTCTCTATGCTGTAGATTAAAGCCAGTGATAAAGGCCACATTAAATTCCCCTTATTCTACTATATTCTTGTTGGATTGTAATAGTGTGTTTCTATCCAGTAATCTAACTTTTTTTTGTTTTTGTTTTATATCCCTTTTCAGTGAATCTGTTAATAAGTATATCTGTTTGCCGAATATAATCAGATTCCTGATTACGATTCCTTTTGATCCGCAGAAATTGGCTCTTAGGTATAGCCCTAGTCCAATGTGGATGATGGCAACTCTGTATTGATATGTATCCATTTCTATCCGTATCCTTAAAGTGAGTGCGCGTTTCAAGACACGCACCCACCCTATGGATTTCCAAATCAAAAAAGCTGACAGAGGTTTTACTCCATGTACTGGTAAATTTGGCTCCATACTGGTTGTTATTGATATGTGCCAAAAACTCATCTAGTTGTGTTGAGTCACCCTCCCACACAACAAAAATGTTGTCTATGTACCATAAATACATTTTTAATTGGGGCCACTGATTAGTAAATATGGATTCCTCCTCCCATTTGTTAAGGTGTATATTTGCAATGCTAGGGGCATATTTTGCCCCCATCGCTACCCCCTTAGTCTGGTTATAGAACTCATCTGCGTACCAGAAGTAATTGTTGGTCATAGCTATCTCCAGTGAGTCTATGATGAATCTGGTTTGGGTTTATTTTAGATTGGAATATTTCTCCAAGGCCCATCTAGTTGCATTTAAAGCATCAGACTGTTTAATGTTAGTGAAGAGTGACTCTACATCTATAGTAGCCAATATTGTGTGCTCTGTGAGCTTTATATCTTTGATGCGGTTTATCAGTTCTCAACTGTCTTTCAGGTAGGCTTTACCCCTAGCGGCTATGGGTTGCAAATGAATGTCTATATATTCCCCCGATCATGAATATAATGACCCAATGACAATAATAATAGGTCTACCCGGGGAGCTTTGTCTGGTTCTTATGTATTTTTGGGATCTGGTACATAACCTTGGGGACCAGGTATCTACTCTCTTTTTTGTTAAGTATCCTTTTTTTGAAACCTTTGTTTATATGTTTCTACAATGAATTCTTCAATTTATCTGTCGGGTTCCCTTTTAATTTTTTATATGTCTCGAGGTCTTGAAGTAACCTCTGCATTTCTGCATGATAGTCTTCCTTGGTGAGAACAACCAGACCTCCCCCCTTATCCGCTAGTCTAATAACAATCTGATTGTTCTCCTCCGATTTCTTGATGGCCTCTCTGTATTGTTTTACATTTCTTTTTTGGGTGGGGGGGATTTTTCCTACATCCTCTTGTACCATACGCTTAAAAACTTCTATAAACTGGTGTGAGCTGCCCTTAGGGTTGAAAACTGATCTATTTCGTATGACTATATTTAGTTGGGGATGGTTGTACATTGTCACTTGAATGCTCCAAAAAATATTTTTTAATATTTCATTTCCTGGCAAATTTTTCAATATCAATATAAGTTTCAAACTTGTCAAGAAACTTTGAAGGAGCAAATTTTAATACCTCACTCAATACCATAAGCTCATCTTTCGAGAATTCTATGTTGGTAAGATTAAAGATACCTTTAGTTAATTCACTCTTTTTCTTTTTTTCTCTACCCCCTCTACATCCTCTCCTTCTCCTGTTCCTGGCCAATCCCTGTGTTTAAAAGGTACAGGATCCTCTGATTGGTGTTGGTTGGATGTGGGGATCTTGTACGGTTCCCTCCATTCCCCTTGGAGGTATTGGGGATAATACATTGGTCTACCCCTACCTCTTGTTCTTCCTCTATTTCTAAAACCCCTTTGTCTCCCCCTAAAGGGTCTATAACCAGGATTACCATGGGGTGTCCACGGGGTTTGATTTTCGAATGGGCCATACCGATTATGTACTGGAAGCCTATACCGTAGGGTGGAGGGTGGGGCCTGTTCCCAGAAAGATGGGCCTTGAGTTGAATTTTCCCGCTGAGGTGTTTGCGGGTAGTTCCCTTTGGCCTGCTTTCTGCCTACATTGGGTCTGGTTGCGGGTGGTTTTTGGAGGGTGGGTGCACCTGCACCTGATCCTCCCACAACAACATCCATCTCCACAACCATATCTTGAGTGCATTTCTGAGTTTGCCATTTATATATTGTTTTATCTCTATAATACTTCATATCCCACTGATATTTTTTTTTGTTTCATTGTCTACTTTGCTAACAAACTGCTGGAGTCTGTCCATCTTTACCTCATACTCTGATGTATAAATAAAAGGTGCAATTTTTTCTCTCAGCGAGGCCAATTGGGACTTCAAGTTTTGAAATTTGACCCTCCTCCTGGTAACAATAATTCCCAAAAGTTTTTGTTCACATTGATTGAAAAAATGGCACCATTCGTTAAGCAGTCCATCATCTTCTAAACCATCATTTGGTCCCAAATCCCACCTTAGGCTTCTGGGAGTTATACTTTCTTTCATGTACTGCTCCAATGTGGTGATATCCCACAATGCTTTAATTTGTTTATCTAAAATTTTGGATATTTGTTTAAATCCAGACTCTAGGTCCGCAATTCCTGTGTTACTTTCTTGGAAGTATTCCTGTATATCTATATTCCGATTGGAGATAAAATTAAAAACGTCCATGATGGTTGACTGGTGTTAATTAGGTATTTGTGAGATTAGATCCTAGATCTCCTGAATCCTGGCTCCCACGCCCCGTACGCTTGATAAATCAACTGATGAGTTTACAAACTGTGTTAGTGCAAAACTTAGTGATACTTATATATCATAGTATTTGTTGTGAAATAATATTGTTATTGAAGCCAAGGGCTGCCCTTCAAAAACGGTTCCCCCTCTGGGGTTCAGCTATAACTAATCATTTAAACCAAAGGAACGGCGCCCCTGGTATATAATTAGTGCCTATGCATGTCGCTGCCCCTTTACCAGTGTGGATCACTGAAATACAAATACAAGAAAAAAAGAAAGGTAATGGCGCTAAGTAGGCAAAAAACGCCGGTGGAGTACCAGACCTGCAATTCATTCCACCTATTGTAAATAATATGCCAATATTTATATTAACAAGCAACAATGTGCAATGTATAAACCCTTCAGTGACATGAAATCAGTGGAACATATCACTTTGCAAAAGAAAAATAATAAACGGATTGTGCAACATAAATGTCAGTCAGTGACATGTGATATATAACTGTGCAAACAGTGCAGGGAGACGTTAATATAATAGCACTTCCGAGTAGATTGTCCATAACCTGATAGACACCAAATCGAGGCTTGGTGCACGTGCAATCGCCAACGAGATCTAGGCAACTGGCACCAGCATCGGATCCATTCGCACATGTTTTGCTGTTACACTCAGTGCCGGGGTCTCTGGCACTGAAAAATGTGAATTTTATTCTTATATTTTATTTGTGAAATGTTTTTAATAAACAATACTACACTATGAGACTTCCATTATGGTCTCCTCCGGAGTCATTTATGTTTTAGAATTCGTATGATATCCAGGTGGAGGGGATTGGAGGCTCTGGAGTACTGAGGCACCCACAAATTTAAACGCGCATGTTGACCTACCTGTAAAAAGGGGTCAAAATTTTCTGGTCAGTTGCCACCTATATAAGTGAAGGAGCCCTGGTGGGATTTTCACAACCTAAAAGGAAGGACTCACTGGTGTTGGGATATATTTATGTAGTTTGCACAGTTATATATCACATGTCACTGACTGACATTTATGTTGCACAATCCGTTTATTATTTTTCTTTTTGGTCATTGGCACATTATCAATGCGAAGCGATATGTTCCACTGATTTCATGTCACTGAATGGTTTATACATTGCACATTGTTGCTTGTTAATATAAATATTGCCATATTATTTACGCTATGTGGAATGAATTGCAGGTCTGATACTCCACCAGCGCTTTTAGCCTACTTAGCGCCATTACCTTTCTTTTTTTATTGTATTTGCATTTCAGTGATCCACACTGGTAAAGGGGCAGCGACACGCATAGGCACTAATTATATACCAGGGGCGCCGTTCCTTTGGTTTAAATTATGAATCCATCTGGCCTCTCTTTGTAGGATGAGGTGATCCCAATCACCTCCTCGTATATCCATATGGATAAGTTTGAGGGAAAAAAAATTGACGCAATGGGGGTCCTTTTTGTGTCTCCACATACCATGCCTACCAATCATAACAATGATGACAAAACAAATACAACTAAATTAATAATAAGGTATTAGAGACAACAAGAGCAAATTAGACATATCATTGACAAATATTGGTACCTATTGAAGGCAGATACCCAGGTGGCCAATTGTGTCAAGGATATGGCAGAGATTGTTTATCACAGAAATAAATCGCTAAGAAATCAACTGGTTACTAGCCATTTTCATAAGGAAGGGACCAAATGTAAATGTAAATATCCAGGAAACCATAGGTGTGGTGGCTGTTCCTATTGCCAGTTCATGTGGACTGGAAAAGTACATACTTTGCCAAATGGTGAAATACATCATGCACAGCACTTTGTAAATTGCCAGACTATGGGCATTGTCTACCTGATGTCATGCAACTGTGGCAGCTTTTATGTCGGGAAGACAAAGCATTTCTTTTGGAAATGCATCTATGACCACATATCTGCCATCAAGGGGGGCAACATCATGTCCCCCATTAGTAGGCATGGTACGTGGAGACACAAAAAGGACCCCCATTGCATCAAATTTTTCAAACGTAAACTTATCCATATGGATATATGAGGGGGTGATTGGGATCGCCTCATCCTACAAAGAGAGGCCAGATGGATTAATCGCCTGACGGCTACTCAGCCCCCGGCCTTAATAGTGCAATTAGCTATAAACCTTTCCTATAAAACCATTTCTGTCCTTGTCCTGCGTACCATGTTTATTATTTTCTGCATCTATAACCATCTCTTTAGTTACACCTGGGTGGGGCTACAGTAGAACTTGAGTTTGCTTCACTTTAATTGTGATATTGGCTTAAGGACTGCTGTCTGGGTGGGTATTTCTCTGTGGGGTAGGGTGGGGGAATGGTGGTGGATAGATAGGCTATTGCACACTAACTGTTTGTATTATATGTTGCTGTGTATTGTTATTATTGTATCATAGGCTGTGTTACTATTTGATTATCTATGTAAGTGGTCACATGTTTGTAAACAACTCGCTGCTGCCACCTAATGGTGATGGGCTGTCTCCATGCCATTCTGCAGATTCTTACAGAGTCTTGCAATACTTTCAGAGTGGTAATAATTGTTTACCTTTGAGTTAGTCCTCCCTTTCTGTGAGGGGATAAGCCCAGGTTGCACAATGTGATCATGTTTTGAATGTTTAAGTTTGTATACCTGTATTTGTAAGCCAGAGCTGTATTGCTGGCTTTACATTCCTGATTATGGTTCCTATTATGGTCCCCCTCCAAAGTGTTCTTATGCAGGGACAAGACCACCATATATGAATCAGAGAACCAAGGTGATTACAGCCTCTAAAACATAGCGGTGAGGCGTCTGGGTATATTTTAGCTAAGAGGGTAGGGACCCTGTACCACCGTGTGAGAATATTAATGTTAGCCTTGATCAAGGAGACGTTCAGAATACCTTTGAAGGACCTTTGGAAGCCATGGTTCCAGGACTCCTGGTCCCGTTCAAAACCTAGATCTTTTTCCCAGGCTAGTGCGTATGTGGGTTTAGTTCTCACATCTGCTAATGCTGAGTAGATGATGGAGATTTCGCCCATCTGATCCATGAGAGAGTTACACCAAGCTTCATATTTCGTAATGGTAGGGGGGTCAGGTTTATTGGGCCATATAGAGTGTAGCTAGTGTAATATTTGGGATAACTGGAATCGTTCTGCAGAGGGCATGTCATGTTTGCTAACATAGTATCCGATGGAGAGGGGACCTAGGGAAGAAAAGAAATGTCCTATTCTGAACCAGCTCTTATTGAGCCACCACCTAAAAGCAGTAATATTCATCCCTGGAGGGAAATCTGGGTTATGGAATAGGTGCCTGAGGGGACGCAAGTCCGAGACCAACGAGGGATGTTTGTGGAGTCTGTCACAGAGCGCCAGGGAGTGGGAAAGTGTCGGGGACAGAACTGGTGGTCTGAGTTTGGAGGGGGACCATAATAGGAAGTCGATTGTATGATGCGGCGTAGCTTGTCTTTCCATGTTTAGCCAGTCAGGTTTTGGACCCCGTGAGTATGCTGTAGAAATCTGTGCTAACTGTGCTACTAGAAAGTACCACCAAATGTTTGGTAGGGAGAGACCACCTTGTGATTTGTGTCTGAAGAGAATATGCTTGGAGCATCTACTGCCCTTGGACCCATAAATACATTTCAGAATCTTGGACTGAAGATGTGTCAATTGTGTCTTCTGGATTGCTATGGGAAGGGACCTAAAGAGGTATAAGAGGTGGGGTAAAAGTATCATTTTGACCGCATTTACACGACCTACCCAGAAAAGATTGTATTTGTCCCATGTTAGCAGGTCATTTATTATTTTTCGGAACATAGCTGGGTAGTTGTGTGCATACAGAAGGTTGAATTTGGGAGGTAAGTTAACCCCAGGTATGGAATGGAGGTTGTGCTCCAAGAAAAGGGAGAGTGTTCCTGTAGGTGCTCTAGTAATGCGGGGGCCACATTGATATTCATTGCTACAGACTTGGAAAAATTTACTTGAAGGCTGATGCTTCCCCAAATTGGTTGAGCAACTTGAGAATGTTAGGTGTCGAGATAAGGGGTGAGGTAATAAAAAGGAGGAGATTGTCGGCGAAAAGGGAGCATTTATGTTCCTGGGGCCCACAGGTGACTCCCTTAATGTCCAGGTGTTGCCTAATCACAATTGCCAATGTCTCTATCACAATTGCGAAAATCAGGGGTGACAGTGGGCATGCCTTTTTCAATTGAAATGGGGTCAGAGTAGCAACCTTGGAGACACACTTGGGGGCTGGGATCGGAGTACAGGGTGCGTAGGATACCCAGAAAGCTGTTACCAAAGCTTTCTGTATATCAATAGAAAGTATGTACCCTTCCTGGGGTAGGCCTCTGTCCGAGCGGGAATTCAGGAGGGAGATAATGTCAATGGCTCTTCTTATCTGGTCAGGTCCCTGTCTGCCAGGAATGAACCCAACCTGGTCCTTGTGGACATAGAGAGTGATAAATGAGGAGAGTCTGTTAGCCAAGATCTTAGTAAGAATTTTTACATCATTATTTATTAAAGAAATAGGACGGTGATTACTGAGAGAGCTCGGGTCCTTCCCTGGTTTGGGTATCACTGAGATAAATGCCAGGTTTAAGTTCTTATCAATAGGGGATCCTGTAGACAGCGAGTTGAAGAACCTGACCAGATAAGGAGCCAATCTGGTTGCAAATTTTTTGTAGTAGCCCACAGATAAGCCATCCGGTCCTGCGGCAGAATTTTGTTTAAGGGACTTAATGACTCCTAATACCTCCGCTACTGTTACAGGAGCCTCAAGGAGTTGGGAGTGTTCTAGGAGCTTAGGGAGGGGCACTTTGCTAAGGAAATTGGCAATTGGGGGATCTGTGTTAGATTTTTTGGCCTTGTATAATTCGGAGTAAAAAGCGTGGAAGGATTCCATAATACGCTGTGGATTTTGTGAAAGGGTACCAGACGGGGTGCGTATTTTAGGTAAAGCCAGTGTTTGTTGTTTGGGGGATAATTTAACCGCTAATTCTGTCTCTGAATGAATATAAGCATGCCCCAGACCATCTGAGCTGTTTTTCAGCCTCTGTGGTTAGGGCTAGGTTCAGGGCGAGACGGGCAGATTCCAATTGATTCAGGGTTTTGTCTGTGGGGTTGCGTTTATGGGTTTTGCTTTGCAATCAAAGGTCTTTGAAAAGATTGTCTATCGTGGCCCTGTGTTCCTTTTTTAAGCGGGTGGTAATTCGGATAAGATTTCCCCTTGTCGCAGCTTTATGTGCTGCCCAAAGGGATGTAAGAGTGATAGAGTCTGTGTCATTAAGGAGAAAGTACTCTTTGAGGTCTTTTCCTATAATGGTTGCTTGAACCTGATTGCTCAGTAGTGATTCATTGAGTCGTCAAACAAATTGTGATCGAGATTGGTGTGAACGACGTAGGAACAGTAGAACCATGGAATGGTCAGACAAAGGGGTGTCCCTAATGGACGCTTTTATGGCCAGGGGTATTTGGGGAGCATGTATAAAAAGGTGGTCAATCCGTGAATATATTTTATAAGGGGCCGAGTAGCGTGTGTAGTCTTTAGATCGAGGGTTTAGCTCTCTCCGAATATCAATGAGTCCAAAGGTGAAAAAGGAGTTAGCTAGTCTCAAGCTCTGTTTGGGGGGGCTTTTGGGGCGGTAAGCCATCACACCGGACTTGTTAAGGGACAAATCAAATGCAAGGTTTGTGTCTCCCCATATAATAATCACTCCCTCTAGTAGGGGTTTGAGGACGGTGAGCATGGAAGAAAAAAAATTAGCCTGACCTTTGTTCGGGGCGTAGTAGTATATGAACAAGTATATTGTACCCTCCATGGAACCTTGTATGTATCTACGTAGCGGATCCCTGTGGATGTCAGTATGGGAGAATTTTGTAATTCTGGAAAAGCAAACCGCCACCCCTTTTGTCTTGGAGTCTGCGTTGGATAAGTAGAATTGAGGGTAATGACTGTGCAAGAATGACGGATTGTATGAGGAAGGGAAGTGGGTCTTCTGCAACAGTAGAACTTCAATCTTTTGGGAGTGATAGTGTTTGAATAATTTTCGCTGTTCAATCGTGAGTTCATGCCCTGGACATTATGGGTTGCTATACTCAGTGGGATAGAAATATCTACCTTAGAATACATGGATCAGAGAGGAGGAAAGGCACACCACCAAGCAGCATCTTACCCTGGTGGATGGAGGAGGATGTGGAAATCCTTTTATCCCATTCTGGGTTTTGTTGTTGGCACGGCAGCGGTTCCAGTGACGCCCCCTAATAGGTCCAAGGATGGGAGAGAAGAATAGTGAGAAGAAACAAGGAGAGAAGATCGTTATTATTGCAAGGTATGGCAGAACATTACAACCAAACAAATATTTGTAAAGAAAAACCCCAAACCCCAGAGTGCCAGGAGGGGCTCCAGTCCCTCTTGGGACAAAATGTCCCCTAGGAGACACCCCCTGCCGAGGGGAGTGTAATATTGCCCCAGACTGGTGAAGGGAAACCACTCTAGGACAACAGGGGGTGCGAAGCATCCGCTCCGACCAACCCACCAAAAAGGTGCTAATGAGTACAACCAACACTGAACGAAAGTTTAAACCATAACATTCCAGAGAGCCAGAAGGGAAAGGGACAAAGTAAGACCATGACCTGAATGAGGGAGTAGGGGCGGAAGGTCTGCGTATCACTCCCCCATTCGAAGTCAGAAGTTTTAAAGACAACTAGTAAATTCCAATTAGAAATGGAGGCTCAAATCAGTTAGTTTGCGAACATGTAAAACAACTCTCAATTATTTCCCCCTCCCTCCCTTAGTGGTGAGGAGACTTTCAGCGTCAGTGTAGGCAAAACAAAGCATATTTAAACTATGTCAAAGCGCTGGTAATATTAATCCTTGAGGAGAACTATGAGGCACAGTTCTCAATCCATGAGGAGGAGGAATAGTGTAATCCGGCTTGGATAAACGTGGAGGAAAGAAACAGTTTAAAGTGGTAGTAAACCCTCCTATCATTTTCAGCCAAGGAAGCTGCCATCTTGGCCTCTATTTAATCTACAACTACCTTGATGCTGCACATGTGATCAGCCATGACACCAGCCATTGGATGGTATGACAGTTTGGTTTACAGCACAACCAATGGGAGTGTTACATTTCCGTCACGTGCCGGAAATGTAACTGGTTTTTAAACTGTTAAATGGATGGGTTTACTACCGCTTTAAGTAAGAGGCGATAATAACTGAACAGAACAAAAGATTATGCCAGGCCTGGCCCGACTTGTGGAGATCCTCAGGAGAGGAGAGATTTCCCTTGGTGCAGGAGGAACCAAAATCTCAAGTGAAGAACAGGGTTCCAGTTCCAGGGCTATTATGGAGGGCGTGCTTCCTTGGACCTCTTATTCTGGTGCTTCTGCCGCAGGGGGGCAATTGAGCTGGGCGGAGGGGGACTTTTGGTGGAATTGGTATTCCTGGGGGTGGAGGAGACCAACGGTTCTTGAGAGATCAGTCCCAACTGTAGGAGCAGATGATCCCCTTCAACAAAGGACGAGAAGCCATAGGATTTATTTTGGTAGGAGAATGTGAGGCGAAATGGAAAGGCCCATTTGTAGGTAATTGATTTCTGGGATAAAACCTGAAGCAAGGGCTTTAGGGATCTCATTTTTTGTATCGTATAAGGGGAGAGGTCTGCAAAGATTTGGATGGGGTGGTCTTGAATTGAGATGTCTCCCAACTCGCGAGCCCGGTGCATTACGTCTTCTTTTACCTTGAAAAAATGTGGTTTCACCACAATGTCTCTGGGTAAGCCGTCCTGCAGGGCTCTGTGGGCCCGGTCAAGTTCCAGACGGTGTTCGGGCAAGTCCGGGAGCAGGTCTTTAATAAATGTGCGTACAATTTTATCTGTCTCTCTGAATGACCCTTATTCTAAAATTATATCTGCGAGATCTATTCTCGAGATCGTCAATTTTAGAGATGGCTGCCTCCAGTCGTTCAGGTCCTGTATTCTGGCTGTATTCTGGCTGGCCCTCGCTATAGTCTGGTCAGTTTCGGCTTCTATGGATTCAATTCTGGCTCCTAGTTGGTGCAGGTCAGCCTGAATTCTAGTGGTGATCTGGGTTGCATTCAGCGCTAGGCCTCTAGTGAGCATCTTGGAGAACATCTCCATGAGAACTGTGAAGTCCTGTGGGATATTAGTGCAGGCTTCAGTGGTGTCCCTGAGGTTATTAGGCGTAGTGGTCACATCCTCTAAGGGGGTAAGGAGGATTTCCTCCACTGTTCTGTTAAGCAGGGATTCCGTGGAGGCCAGGGAAACTGGGTTGGGGATCAGCATACTCACTGTGGAGCTGGGGATTGACTTGGTTGCCAGGCCTGGATGTCCTGATCTGCAATAGATTCTTCCTCCTCTGCTTCCTTATGGAAGATAAAGGTAGTGGGTGCCATCTTAGGTATCGGCACGGACGTAGGCCTGGAGCCTAGCTGTCGGGAGAGGTCCCTTCTCACCGTCCCCAAAGCCATCCGGGGATGCTGTCGGATTCTGCGGACCTTCAGGAGCTAGGGCGGTCTGCTATATTGCGTGGACTGTCCATGTGGACACTGTGGCGGGTGAGAGTAGCCAGAGCGGTGTGGAGCCCAGGGATTACACGTCCATCCACGAGCAGTCGCGCATGCGCACTCCTCCTTTTTTGATAATTTTATATAACATATTGGTACCGTTATAATCCTTTACTTCTAGTGGTTAGGGTTTTTGTGCTACATAATTAATTGGGATGAGGTACTGGACTAATGTAGATATGTTGAGGGCTCTCTTGCAAGATCCCCCTCACAGCTGATTTTTTTACAATAGCACAGCAGTTCTCATCTCTGACACATTCATGCCACTACAGTGCCCATCAGTGTCACTACACTGCCCATCAGTGCCACTACAGTGCTCATCCATGCCACTACAGTGCTTCACAATTGTTACGTACCAGATAGGGAGCCTGACGGCAGGGGATGGCAGGGGACGGCCTCTCCTACGACCCCGGTTCGAGGGACCGCTGGGGTTGAGACAGCGGCCACACGAGCACGGTGAGGTATGAGTGCCTGTGATAGTCCACTGAAGTTTTCCAGCAGGTGGTCCGTGGGATCGCTGGAGGTAGAGTTGACCTGCGGGTGGAAGGCACAGTTAGATAGGAGCGACCCAGTTGAGCTGGGAAGCTGCTGGGCTGGAAGCCGCTGAGGTCCGGATAGCAACAGGCACTGGGACGGAGTCAGGTGAAGGCAGGTTCGGCAACAAGCTGGCGGTGCGGTATAGGAGGAGCAGGCAGGTGGCTAGTTGGTTCCAAGCAGGGTCATCAACAGGCGGCCAGCAGGGTATCAGAGGGTCAGGCAGGGACGTGGTCGTAGACAAGCTGGGGTCGGGTGCAGGCAGATAGCAGGAGGGTCGTAGACAGGCCAAGTCGGAGACGGGTTCAGAACAGATTATCGGGTTGCAGGTTGGTACAGGTAACACTGTAGATCAGACAGCACTTGCTGCAAAGTGTGTTCCATTGAAATAGAGCCGTCTGGTGCCATTTCCGGCGTGTAAACGCGCGCGGACGTGTGTGAACGTGCATGGGCGCACGGGAACGCGCAAATAGCGCTAATAAGTCCATTTCAAGCAGGGTTTCTCCTAACATTAATAGTGTAATAGGTAGTCAAATTAGATTTGAAATGTATGCCCCTAGAACACCTGATGGTGCTCTCTGCATGTTGGGCATCTGTATGTGGCCAAGCTGTGTAAAAGTGTCACACATGTGGTGTCGCCATACTCCGGACAAGTAGCAGAATATATTTTGGGGTGTCATTTTTGCAATGCACATGTGTGTTAGAAAATTTGTATAAATGGAAAACTGTGTGTAAAAAAAAAGTGTGTTTTGATTTTCTTTCCACATTTTCCAAAAACATGTTCAAAAGACTCATTATGACTCCTAGAATATACACTGGGATGTTTACTTTCCACAATGGGGTGATTTTTTTGGCATTTACATTGTCCTGGTGCTCCAGGACCTTCAAAAGTGCAAGAGGTAGTCATGAAATGATATGTGTAATTTATGTCTCTAGCTACATCGCATCCGCGCTATAGCCGAATGACGGCTACAGCGCGGCTCTAAAATGCCGGGAGGACGTCAATAGACGTCCTCCCATTCGGCTCGTGCTGGGCGCGCTCCCGCGGGCGCGAGCGGCGCGTGCACGTGCCGCCGCACACTGCGGGAGCGTGCCCGCGGGTCGGGCGGACCCGATGTCCGCCGGAGACCCGCGATCTCCGTACAGACAGGAGGAACGGGGAACCGCCGAAGTAAACACGGCGGTTCCCCGTTCTGTGAGGGAGGGCATGCCAGATCTACTGATCCCTGTCACTGGGATCAGTTAGATCTGTCATGCCCCTGTCAACCCCGCCCCCCCACAGTTAGAACACACCCAGGGAACATAGTTAACCCCTTCACTGCCCCC
>BLSH010494609.1:297305-320608 GCA_018402905.1 Glandirana rugosa
TGACTGGGGTGGCGTCGAACAAGGGAAAACCCCGCAACCCGTAATCATGAACTTGGGGCCTTCGGAGACCTGCAATCACATAACATAATATCGTCGAAAACTATAACATGACGCACCGTGAGGGACGGAGTAATATGGTCCCTCCAGAATACCGGATGAGGTAAATATACACTCGTCGAGTCATGAGACTGGTTGACGTACAAGTTTAACGTAAGGAGATAAACAAGTTGAAGGAGAGGAGGAGGAATACTGAAGAGGGGGGGGTGGGAGTGTAGACTTACAGATTAACAACATAATGAGTATGTAATACACATATAATAATATGGACAATTTGGTTATTTTTGAAACTGTTTCTTTTTTGTATTCTTTACGTTTTTACCTCTAGTAGAAGTTTTACCCATTGACACAGTTTGAAGATGATTTTAGAACAGTTCTATGGCCTCTAATGTTAATTAATACTTTTCAGACCCATTTTGAAGATGATCTCCATTTTTGCATTTCTTATGTTTTTTCTTTGTCAAAGTTTTTATTGGTTTAACAGGTATAATAATATACACATAATGTATGAGTAATACAACAATTAGACATTCAGATGTGAGGGTGGGGGGGGAGAAGTCATAAGGAGGAGGAGAGGAAGTTGAACAAATAGAGGAATGCAATTTGAACATGCAGTTGGTCAGAGTACTGAGCTGCTCACATATAAATGGAGTAGGCCATAAGACCTCCCTGGTATAATGAGGCAGGGAGTGCCACGCAGTACAATATCAAAAGCTGCTATAATACAATACACTAACGTCCAGAGGCTTCCGGGGTTCAAGTACTAATGCCCAACGCCCCAAAAGGGAACAAGCTGCGGTGGGGTCAGTGCAAACCTGCGTTGCCAAGGGAAGCCTGAGGACATGAAATGGGGGGGTACACCAAAGATTTGGAACTGAGTCCTTTGACCTAGAAATCCAAGGGGTAGGGTTAAATTGACTATAGCGTGCCATAATAGTATGTAAACAGAGCGTGCATTTTTACTCCAATCAGAGAATGAGCAACCAGCACGTATGCCTCAATATTACAAAATAGTGATGCGCTCTATGTAAGAAAACCAGGATAAACACCGAAAATGAGCAATTGTTCATATAGAATAGATCCTGCCCAAACTAAATGAAGTACTAAACATAGCAGCAATATATGACATTTTTGGGAGAACATAAACGAGGGAAAAAAAAAAAAAAGGGGGGGGGGGAAGGGAGTAATGGAAGGAAGAGGGGGAGACGTGAGATAAAAGAGAAATAAACACAGGAGAGAGAAAAGAAAGGGGGGGAGACGGTACCATGAATAGACTTACTTGGACTGGCTGGGTGGAGCACGACAGCAGGGCGGATCGACAAACCCAGGGTTAATATACACAATCAGATTAAATTGGGTTCAGCACGGAAGGAGAAGCGAGTCATCAAACCCAGAAGGGAGAAAGTGTGAAACCCAGGGCCTCCAGATTTTTTCAAATCTGCCCACCCTATCAGTATCTATTGCCTCCATCTTTGCATGAGTAAGTGCCCTGCCCATTCTGCCCTTAACTTCTGACTCTAGTAGTGTGGGGGATTTCCATGCTTTCGCAATGGTTTGTTTTGCAGCGGTCGTGAGGTGCTGAAACAACTTAAATTGAGATTTGTTCAGTTCCTCTGGTTTCAGGTTTAATAAAGCAGGAGCTGGGTGGGCGATAATGGTGGTACCAAAGGCTCTCGAAGCTAAGTCAAAAATTTTTGTCCAGAAGGACTGCGCGATCAGGCAATCCCACCAAATATGAAAAAAGGTACCAATATCCGGGCATCCTCTGAAACAGCTATTTGGGTATGATGGGACATACTTGGCTATGCGTGCCGGGACAAGGTACCATCTGAGAAGCACTTTGTAGTTTGTCTCCATGGAAAGTACATTAATTGAAGAGGATCGAGTATTTGACCAAATGGTAGCCCAGTCAGCTTCGTCTATAGGATGCCCCAAATCAGAATTCCACTTAGCGATATATGTGTGGGGTTTCGTTTTAGAGTTATTAAGTAGGGTTTGATACAATGAGGAAATAACACCTTTAGCGTGAGGGTCAGAACGGCAAATATTTTCAAAGTATGAGAAACTATTCAAGGGGGAGTCGGAGTTGGAGAGTGGGGCGAAAAAATGTTTGATTTGCAAGAACCTAAAGATTTCTACTGTAGGTAGGCCATGTGATTCGCGTAACTCGGGAAACGAGAGGAAAGATGAGGGGGATACTAGTGTGTGGAGCCTAAATAAGTTTGCTTCTTCCCAGTGTTTAAACAAGGAGGGCGACTCCCAGGCAGGGGGGAATGCTGGATTCTTAAGAAAAGCTTGGAGAGGATTATGGGGAGATTGAAGTTGATGGGAGACCCTAAGTTTATTACATAGAAGCAGGGAATGTTTGGTTATGGGGTTGGCTATTGTTGTCCAGTATTTGGAATCCAACCAAAGTAGGTTGGCTACGGAGTGAGGATCGACATCCGCTGCTTCTATCGACACCCAGAGTGGGCATTCCCCAATAGCATGGTATTTAGACAGTTGAGCGATTTGCGCGGCTTGGTAATAGGCCCTAAAGTTGGGAACCCCTAAGCCTCCTCCTGGCTTCTGAGAGAATAAAGTGGCTCTAGGTACTCTAGGCTTAGTATTCTGCCAAATGTAAGTTAAAACTCTGTTTTGCAAGAGGCGAAAGAAATAAGCCGGAGGGAGTATAGGCAGGACCCTAAAGAGATAGAGAAATTTAGGGAGGATAACCATTTTAATAACATTGATCCTCCCAAACCAAGAGATTGGCAGGGAGGACCATTGTGACATAAGATTAGTGGTGGATCGGAGAAGAGGTAAGTAATTAGCAGAATAGAGGTCAGAGTGGGATGATGTCAGCTTAACCCCAAGATAATTGAGGCTGTTTTGGGCCCAAGCAAAGGGAAGGGAGTCCTGTACCTGTGAAATCATGTTTGAGGGAAGGGAGATATTTAGAATTTTTGATTTGTTCGGATTGATATAGAGGCCAGACAAGGAAGAGAATGAGTTTAGAAGAACTAAAAGGTTAGGGGCTGAGATGAGCGGGGATGTCATAAAAAGAAGAATATCGTCGGCAAATAGGCACAACTTGTGTTGATGTCCTCCGACCTCTATGCCTTTAATGTCTGGGTTAGCTCTGATCAAAAGGGCCAGTGGTTCGATCAGGAGGGCGAAAAGTAGGGGGAGAGGGGGCATCCCTGCCTGGTCCCATTATTTATACTGAAATTAGCCGATTGAAAACCAGCGTATTTCACGTGAGCCTGGGGGTTGTGGTATAGTGCTAGCGTCCAGGAGAGAAAGTGTTCGCCGAATCCCCAACGACGGAGGGTGTAACGCATATATGCCCAAGACACTGTGTCAAAAGCTTTCTTGACATCAAGAGAAAGAAAGAAGGCTGGGATTCGGCGGGACTTAGCAGCATGGGACAGGAGAATAGCACGTCTGATATTATGAGCTGTTTGCCTGCCTGGAATGAACCCTGTCTGATCTCGGTGTATGAGGTTACCTATTATACCGTTCAGCCTCAGGGCTAGGATTTTTGCCAGTATTTTAAGATCGTTATTTAGTAATGAGATAGGACGGAAGTTGGTCCAGGAGGAAGTGTCAGAGTTGGGTTTAGGGATCATGACTATTGAAGCTGTAAGGGATTCCCTTCTAAAGTTATTACCCTGCAGTAGTGAGTTGAAGGCGACTGTGAGGTGAGGGGCCAAAATCAAATCAAAGTTCTTATAATAATTAACGGAGAATCCATCAGGGCCTGGTCTTTTGTTGGACTTCAAGATTTTAATCGCACCTAACACCTCAGCTTCCGTGATAGGTCGTTCCAGTAATTCGATTTGATTATCTTTAAGGGAAGGTAGTGTAACATTCGAGAACAGCCTCTCTGCTGCTGCCTCATCAAAGTGTTGGGTAGAATTATATATTTTGGACAAATTGGAGCGGAAAATCTCTAAAATCTTAGTTGGGTTGCTAGTGTAAGCATCACGGGAAGTACGGAGCCTGATAGAAGTGGGGCCCCGATTTATGTTTCGGAGGGAGCGAGCAAGAGGGGTATCGGGTTTATTGGCTTTAATATACGTGAGGTGTTGGCACCTGCGAATAGTTTTATCAGCCGAGTCAGTTAAGAACAGATCGAATTCTAGTCGGGCTTGGTCAAGAGAGTCTTTGGTAGAGCGGTTGGGTTGTAATTGGAAGTTTTCATAGCATCTGTTGAAATTGGCCTCAAGTTTAGCGAATTGAGCTTTCCGAGTTTGTCGTACTGCGGCCATCTACTGTATTAATTTGCCACGAATAACGGGTTTATGAGCTTCCCAGAGGGTCAGTGCAGATATATCAGGCGAGGAGTTCGTTGTGAAGTAAGACTTGAGAGCCATTTCAATGTCCAGTTTATAAGAAGGGTGGGACAGTATAGAGTCATTTAGATACCATGTAGTATCCTGCGATCTAGGGACTAAAGATGAGACCACTGCGTGTACCGCCGAGTGATCAGTCCAGGGGAACGGGATAATCGAGGACGCCAAAACCTCAGGTATCATACTAGACGCCATAAAAATATGGTCAATACGTGAGAAAGTGGAATGAGGGTGTGAGTAGTATGTAAATGATTTACTGGTAGGGTTTAATTCGCGCCAGACGTCAGCGAGAAAGTGTTTGGAGAGAAGTTGTTGTAAGGAAAATTTCAGCGAATGGGGGGCGGGGGAGGGAGGTGATTTATCCAAAAAGGGAATGATTGTTTGATTAGAGTCACCACAGATTAAAATAGTGCCAAATTTATGCTGCTGAATCACATCTAGAAGATGAGAAAAGAATGGAGTGGGATTCCGATTTGGGGCATAGTAGCTCACTATGGTCACCGCAACATCAGAGAGGTGACCCGTGAGGAGGAGATACCTCCCATCCGGGTCCGCTATCTGGCGAAAAATAGAAAATGGAGTAGACTTATGGAAAGCTATCAAAGTGCCCCTCTGTTTAGTATTAGCCGAGGACATATAAAATTGAGGGTAAGAGGAATGGAGGAATTTGGGGGTGCTTTTGGGGGTGAAATGTGTCTCCTGTAAGCAAACGATATGCATTTTCTTAGAGGAGAAGGCTCTCATTGCTTTAGAGCGTTTTTGAGGGACGTTAAAACCCTGCACATTAAGAGTGCATATGTTTAAGGGGGCCATAAGTGGATTGTGCAGTTATTATTATCGTACCTGTGATGTGTCGCCGCCACTGCTGCTGTGCCCAACCCCGCCAGGTCAATCAAAAAAGAATAATGTGGGTACCTAGGAAAGAAGAAAAGAAAGGGTAAAACAAAAAATCCAATATATGTTAAATACAGACAACACAAAAAACCCCGCAAAAGCGGTCTGGGGGAGAATGTGGGGAACATCTGAAGAGGTATAAAGACCCCTCCAGAGGTTCCAGAGCTGTCGTTGGTGTTCCGCCCAGGACGGGTAACCAAGGACATTAAATGGGGAGCAAGAATTCCAAACCAGGAACAAAACCGTACAAACTCAGAAAAAAACAAAAACAAAAAGAATTTTGATAAGAAAAAAAGCTTGTGAGTTTAAAACTCGGCACAATCCATAGGTGATCGTATAACAAAGGGGGGGAATCACTGAGGATATAAGATAGCAAATATAACTATAGATATGTGAAAGGGGGGAAATGTTCAGTCAGGACCAACACTGGTCTAAGGTTGGCGGTCTGACCCCCTGGGCCCGAAGATGTCAGAAGGGCTCAAAAAACAGGAGGGGGGTTCTGAACCGATCCATTCCTGCCCCTGAAGTAGGCACCAGGGGAAAAAATGGAGGCCAAGCCTAGCTGCAAAAAATAATAAAGGGGTGTGTTGGTAAAGAGAGTTCAGTCCATGGAGTCCTCTTCGGTTGTTACTTTCTTGTCAAATCTTCCTCTTTTGTGATGATTTTGGGAAGTGGACACATCATTGCGATGAATATCTGGGGGGTCTTTTTGCGGAGATCTAGAAGCCAAGCGTCTGCGGGAACCATCATGTTGCTGGGTATGTTGCAGAATACCAATTTCTGTGAGGGCAGACTGTAGCTCTGCTGCAGAACGACATGTATATTTCGTTTCAAGGTGGGTAAAGCGAACCGAAAACGGAAAGCCCCAGTGGTAGATAATTTTATGCTGTTGTAGTGTTGTAAGCAAGGGCTTCAGCGTTTTCCTTTTGGCTATGGTGATAGGAGAGAGGTCAGGGAAGAGTTGATAGGAAATACCTTGAAAGGTGAGGGATTCTCTACCCCTGGCTGCTGCAAGCAATTGTTCTTTGGTGCGGTAGAAGTGTAACTTGGCTATAATGTTCCTCGGTGGACCATTCTCCTTCCTGGGAGCAAGTGTGCGATGAATTCTATCAATTTCAAGCCTGTCCACTGGTATTGCTGGCTGCAATTCCTGGAAAAGTGCGGTCATAGCTTGCAGGTCCAGGACCCGTTCAGGGATACCTCTGATCCTGATATTGGACCTCCTTGCTCTGTTCTCAAAGTCTTCTCGCCTAGCCTGCAACATAGAGTTCTCTTCTTTCAAGTTTTCAATCTCAGCAGTGTTATTTTGTACACAGCATTCTAAATCGTCCGCTCTGACCTCAAGCTCAGCGGTTCTCATGCCCAGCTCCCTGATCTCCTTGGTGAGCTTGTCAGTAATATGATCCGAGGTCTGCTTCAGGGCCTTCTGCAACATGGCCTCAAACCTAGAGAACATATCGTTCTTTTTTATAGTGCCCGTACTACCTGTATCTGAATCAGATGCCGAATCTGTGACATCGCCAGGAGATGGGAGCGATAAGCCCGACGTCTGCTTCTGCAAGCGAGGAGTGTTCGGCTTAGAGCTGGGAGCCGGCGCCATTTAGATCCTTGGCGGGACAGGGCGTCACGGATATTCCGTGATTTAATATTCGCTTTAGAAGAACCGAGGACCATAATTGTGGTTCCCCCGTGTGCGGTGAACGTTCAGCTGTCTGTGGGCAACAGTCTCAGGGTTCCTGCTTCAGTTGTGCTGGCGGTTTTGTGCTGGGAAGGAGCGGAGCTTCACCTGTGCATTACTGCTCGGTGCCGCTTCGCGCATGCGCCCTCACATTTTTTATGTTTTTATTTTTTTTTAAATATTTAAAGTTATTTCCCTGTCCCCATTTCTTTGTAGGTCACTTGTCCCACCCTTACCCACATTTCCTTCCTTTTGCAGACCTCTAGGACCTTCCAGGACTATTTTACAACATTTTTTGTACCTAAAAGTTCGGTTCTCCATTGATTTCAATGGGGTTCGGGGTCCGGGACAAAGTTCGGGTTCTGTCCGGACCCGAACCCGGACTTTGTCCCGAAGTTCGGCCGAACCAGCAGAACCCGGACTTCTAGAAGTTCGCTCAACTCTAGTGTTCACATGATCTTTCACTGTTCTTTGGCATCTGCAGGGACAGGTCCTTGGGAGGGACTCCTATTACTCTGCTAATGTATGCTCTCTATATGAACAGAGCATTTCTGCAGCATGAGTCTGTCTCATTCTCAAATATATGATTTATGAGAATGAATGGCAAATAACACTTCTCTGTTTAATATCAATTTAAGCGAGTGATATACCTGAAGCCTAGGACTTTAAAAATAAGTGGCAGCTCCAGCATTTTTATTCAGATGGGTCCCTTTTAATTCCAGGATTCCTTTGAATAAGATGTTTAGACATTTTCCTTAAAGATTAAATTTTTTGAACAACTAAGCTAAAAATTCCTCATGAACTTGTTAAACTTTAAAATATTTGCAAAAGAATATTGACAGACATAAGACTGTACTGTTAGTGACACAGCACAGGATGTACCCTCGTGGCTAACAGAGGCTGGGGTCAAAGAAAGACTAAATAAACTTAATATAAATAAATCACCAGGACCAGATGGCTTACACCCGAGAGTCCTCAGAGAACTCAGTCAGGTTATAGCCAGGCCATTGTTCCTAATCTTTATGGACAGTATAATGACGGGATTTATTACCAGCTGATTGGAGAAAAGCCAATGTGGTGCCAATATTTAAAAAAGGGCAGAGACATATTCATGGGAATTACAGGCCAGTCAGCCTAACATCAATAGTGGGTAAATTATTGGAGGGGATGATTAGAGACTATATCCAAAAATTAACTGAGGAAGGTAACATCATTAGTAATAATCAGCATGGGTTTATGAGGGGTCGTTCCTGCTAGACAAACCTGCTAACATTCTACAAGGAAGTGAGCAGCCAACTAGATAGGGGAAGGTCTGGGGATGTGGTGTATCTGGATTTTGCAAAAGCTTTTGACACAGTTCCCCATAAACGCTTGATTTACAAGCTGAGGTCTGCAGGCATGGACCATAAGGTTTGTTCTTGGGTAAAGAACTGGTTACAGGGATGTGGCCAAAGGGTGGTGATTAACAACATGTACTCAGACTGGTCTGGAGTGACAAGTGGGGTCAAGTGGGGTTCTGTCTTGGGACCAATTCTATTCAATGTATTCATTAATGATATAGGGGTAGGGATTAATAGTTCAGTCTCATTTTTTTCTGATGATACAGAGATAAGCAGGGCAACGACATCACACCAGGATATTGAAATTTTACAGAATGACCTGAACAAATTAATGTGGTGGGCAGACAAATGGCAAATGAGGTCTAATGTAGAGAAATGTAAAGTAATACACTTGGGGGCAAAAAACATAATTGCAAAGTACTCACTAGGGGAGAACTTCTGGGGGAATCAAGAATGAAGAAGGATCTGGGGGTCATAGTAGATGACAGACTGAGCAATAGCATGCAATGTCAAGCTGCAGCTACCAAAGCAGGTAGAATATTAGCATGTATAAAAAAGGGATATACTCCAGGGATAAAACTATAATTCTGCTGCTTTATAAACCATGGTAAGGCCCCATCTGGTGTACTCCATCCAGTTCTGGTCACCGATCCTCAAAAAGGATATGCTGGAGCTGGAGGGAGTCCAAAGGAGGGCAACTAAACTTATAAGAGGAATAGAAAACCTTACTTACGATGAACGACGCTTGAGAGGGGACATTATTGCAATCTATAAATACCTCAATAGGAATCCAAGCATAGGAAAAAAAATATTCAGTATCAGGGAATGTAGGAGGACAAGGGGACACACATTGAGACTGGAAGAGAAGCAGTTTAATCTTAAACTGCTTAGGGGGTTCTTCACTGTCAGGACAATAAGGATGTGGAACTCTCTTGCACAACTGGTAGTGACTGCGGGGAGCATGGTTATATTTAAGACTCTTGGATGTATATCTTAAAGAGTACAACATACAGGGATATGGGCACTGACAAACATACACCTACACAGGCTGAACTGGATGGACTATTGTCTTTTTTCAGCCTTAACTACTATGTAGCTATTTAACTATGTAACTATATGACACACTAATTAACAGAATAAGTTTTTCTAACAAGTATGTTAGAAACTATTCTTTATATATTTATATATATATATAAATATATATATATTATGATTTATGATTTTACAATGAATAAAGTATGAAATTGGCCACCTTTAACTTTTAAATAGCAAATTAACCTCCGGGGCTTCATTATGTTTCCAAGATTTGAAAAGTAGAAACCTCTTGACTTTCCCTGGACATTGATTATCTAGAAAAGAAAAATCTAATGGGAGACTCTTTTTCCAGATGGTACAATTATCCAATATCCGAAAAAAACAAAAAAAAAAACACAATATAAAATAATGTATGAAGAATGAAACCCTAGGAGTAAAAGACAATGAACATAAGTCATCAAATGTTAAAAATAAAATAATTATAGCACAAATTCTGAAATTATCCAGACTTACTTACTAACACCTCTGCAGACTAAATATGGACATAATGCCCTTTCTATAAGATTGCTTGATGTCCTCTTGAATGTTTTTAACATATTAAAAACGTGTCTGTTACTAAACATTACTGCCAAATAGCATGGCATCAGAAAGCTTTTACTTTCAAGATCCCACAACATTTTCTAACCATTAAGCTACTATTAAAGGTGAACCATACTAGGACCCACATCTCATAATAAAGGGCAAACAAATAGCACTGCCATTTTAAATAATGCAAGAAAAATAATATTGTTTCATAATTGTAAATCCTATCCCTTTTATTTATTTAAAGGTTCCCAATGTAAACATATATAGTGCATGTGTATGGTCATCACATAGTTTTTACTTTATACTGATTTTCTCTTCTTTTTTTAATTGAGATGTTACCAAGAAAATATATTTATCTTACAATTATTCATTAATATTCTTTACTATTTCATGGCAAAATCAGCATGGTATCTGGGGATGCACCAATTTTTATTTGAATGCATTCTAATTCTTTCCATTTTTAACATTAACCTAGTTTAAAGTAAGGCATTTGTTATTCTGATCACCCTTGTCCTTGTATGTTCTTGCTTTAGTTCTTTTTATGCTGTCAAGTCCAGTTTATTAGAAAGTAAGTTGAATACCTCTATGGCACGTATGAGTGCTTGTTAATATATGATAAATATAATAGCCTGCTTGTTCAGTGACCTTGAATTAAAACTGTTTTTCTTAAGAGAACAAATAAATAAAAGTAAGCAAAAAAAGAAAAAGTAGAAAGAAACATATAAGAACAACTTGGTAAATTATCTTTTTTAACACTTTCAAATATGTTCAAATATGTAGCAAAGGGTTTTTGCCTATAACTGACTGGCACTCATACATTAAGGATTTGGATGAAGGCTTATATACACAGGACCTGCATGAAGGCTTGTACATACAGAACCCGGATGAAGGCTCATACACACAGGACCTGGATGAAGGTTCATACACACAGGACCTGAAGGAGGCCCCATACACACATGATCTTGATGAAGGCTTGTACATACTAGACTAGGATGACAGCTCATACACATGGATGTGTCTTTTTTATACTCATTTTATATTCATTTTCAGATCTCATGTGATGCTAACATACACCTACAGTATGTTTGTAAAAGCCAACATTTGTCATTTGAATATACAAATCATTGCATAGTTATAGGTCATAAGCTGCATGAGTGGAAAAAATAATGGAAACAATATAGTATATTAAGCATCAGGGCTTAAATTTGCCTTTGGAATAATCCCAGTCCTTCTTTGGATGCTACAATAAAATTCTTAAACTGTGTATATTATAATTTTAAAGCATTGTTCAAGAAAGAAAGCCTTGTATGCCTTCAAAGGTTCAGTGATTTTTTTAATCTGGTGACAGGGTATGCCAATGAAGATGCGTGACCTCATACTAATGTTAATGAAACCAATCTTGATATATTTTTGGATGGAATTTCTTTGCACATACATTTTTAAAGTCCTTTCCTAGCTCCCGGCATTATAATTTTGAAGCATTGTTCAAGAAACAAAGCCTTGCATGCCTTCAAAGGTTCAGTGAATTATTTTTTGAATAATTCTTTGCACATACATTTCCTAGCTCCTGTAAGTTGCAGTTAGTTATTTCTATTGCTGACATTGCAGACAGATGAAGATATACATTTTTTATATATGAGTGACTTGATAATTTATGAATATCACAAACTTCACAGTATTTTGTTTACTTGTGTACTGTAATTGTAGTGTATCAATAATTTGAATACTTTGTTTATGTTTATGTATATACTGCATAAGGTCATAGGATATAGGCTTTTGTGATGGGTATAATGACAAACACTATTATTTTGATTATATTATTTCATTGAACATTTATTAGCAGCGCACCACCATTTAGATTTCATTTACAGGGTTGGCTAGTGGGTAACCACTGAGTGGTTATGTGGGAACCCAATAATTGTAAATGTTGAAACATCCTAATTATGATGCAATGATAGGGTTAGCAGGCATTATGGACTTTATAGGCACAAAAACACAAGTAAATAAAAATTGCAAACCAACTTCATTGATACATCATTAAAACACTGAACTCAGTGAAAAGGTCTAAAAAGAACCCTCGGTACAGCAAGATATGTATTGGTTGCAGTTTCTAAGCCTTCCACATAGCATATCCTTCAGTTAATAGCTCAGCTAGACATGTTTTGCAGAGAACTGCTTCTTCCGTAGCTTCTTTGGGTGCTGAGTCACTTAAAAGCACTACATATAAAAAATTTACATTAGTATAAAAAGATATAAAATCTCTAGATATATCATGTCATATCTCATTACACTTATGAAAAATCATCTGTGGCTAGAATAACATTGGCACAGTATATATGGGAGAGTATTCACCAATAAAGGTATGTAATCAACCTAATTATCATTTTATAGTAGTCCTAATAGGACCTACACGTATAAAAAAGGAAATGAAGCAAGACTAATAAGCACAAGAGTACATTATCATAAAGATTTGCTTCTGTCTGAGCGGCTGCAGTACACACGGACCTAATTTCAGACAGTTTCTATTGAACCGGTCAATGCCGCCCGACATTTCGCCCGTGTTTACTAGACTTAAGGAAGCCATGTTTATGAAATTTTGTTTATATATTGCTTTCTCCTTAATCATAAATAGCAAGCAATTGAGCTGCAAGTTTGAAAATGAATTGTTAAGCTATTGCTAGGCTTGCCAGGCTTCACAAGTTTGTTGCACAATTTCAGCAAATCCGCATTGCATAACTCCAGATAAACTTTCTTTGCAAACATTCTGCAAGTCTGCTGTTTTAGTTCAGTTATGTTGTGCAATAGTCATCCTACCACAGCGGTCACTGTGACTTGCAGAGCTCTTGCTGTACCCTCACCACTGCAACTTTGCTCTTGCTATAGACTTGCCACACAAATTTACTACAAATTGGAAAAGTGTCAACCAGAGTTTGCGCCTTAAGTGATCTGCAAGTGTACAATTTGCCAGTGAAAAGGTGCAGCAAGTTAACAAGACTTACAATTCAACACTACCACACATTTGTGGCAAGTTACCCTTGCTATCTGGGATTTTGCTTTAGGTTTCTTTTCTGTTACCTGGTGTTAATAGACCATAATAGAGGCTTAAGCTGGGTACACACAGGTCAAATGTCAGGAGACAACGGCTGGTTAAAAAAAAACATGTGCATGTCGGTCTGTCCGACAGAAGCTGGCCATTTGGCCGGCTTCTGTCAGACGTGCATGCTGGAAAGCCAGCAGCTGACCAACTCTCGATCAGCACTCTCAGCCAATGGCAGAGAGTACTGATCAGATTATTCTGGTGGTGGAACACAGCTCAGCGGAGGAGATTGCTGAACTAACCTTGCATAGTTAGTATAGAGGCTCTGACCGGAGCTGTCAGTTTTTTTTAAAAAAACTGTTAGTGTGCATCAGGCTTTAGCAGAAGATCTAACCCTTTTCACTCCAAAGCTAAAAAAAAAAAAACCCAAAGATTTGCCTCTGCATAAACTTTATTTTCTTTGACATGTGGTTCTGCTCCTCATTTAATGATAGTGTTTGCTTTCAGGGTTCTCTCTCAAAATGGTCTTTTGACTACTTTATTTGCTTTTCCTGGCCAGGCATGTCTTTTCCCACTCCTTCTGCCCATGCACAGTACCTGTTAATTTGCTTTCACAAATTGGCATCCACCCGTGGGCTCCCTGTTTCACACTCTGTTGTTTGCATGGATTAAAACATATACTTCCTTTTTTGCCAATAAACTTGCTTTTTCCTAAAAAATAGCATGTCGTTTTGAAAAAGTTTTTTTAATAAGTAGTTTTTTTAAATGTAACATTGTACTACATTTCAAGCTATGGCATTACATAATGTGCTAAAATGGGTTTTCACGCTCACATATTTGTGTCACTGGGTTGAACATACTATATACCTGCAATAAATAAATAAACACTTTACATAAATAAACAAATAGAGAGCAGAAGATGCTAAATTAATTTTCACTTAGTAAATGAGGTAAAGTTAAAGTGGTTGTCAACTCTTGACAACCACTTTAAACTACAGGTAAGCCTGTAATCAGGCTTACCTGTAGCTTCCCTGTATATCTCCTAAACCTGTACGGTTTAGGAGATATACACTATACTGGCATGTGCCGATGTCATTCGGCACATGCGCAGTGAAGAAACGGCCTCCGTGCCGTTTCTTCACTGACAGCGCATCGCGATTGGCGGTTCCTGTGCGCATCTGCGGGAGTGATGTCACGCGACTCAGGCCAGTCACAGTTCCGAAGTTTGAGGCCCCCCAAAGGAAGAGGGGCAAAGATGGCCGTTCCCTGCTGTGGGGACAGCACGGGCGGCGATGGCAGGTAAGTGGCACATAATAGGCTAGAATGCGATGCATACTAGCCTATTATGCTTTTACATTGCAAGGTGAATAAGAGGAAGTAAACCCATTAGGGTTTACAGCAGGATTTACTTCCTCTTTAAGTAGAAATTCACTTTGCAGAGAATACCCAATCATGTGCAAAAAAAAAATTGTGTTTGCTCACACATGATTGGATGATTGAAGTCAGTAGAACTTTACCTCATTGACTGAGAAAAGTAATTTATAACTTTGCAATGTTAATAGCTTTACTTCTTTTGTAAATCAACCCCATTGTGTGAGTTGCTTGTGTTTATATTAGATGTTAATGATAACACAGCAGTGCTTTGGGATTCATATCAGTGGCATGCCCTCCATGTGTGCAAATGTGCAAATATTATAGCCATTTTTTTTGTAAAATATAAAAGATGGGGTTGTGTTGAGAAAATAGATACCAAACATGTCAAGTAATAAAATTGCACATGCCTGTGCCATCACAAAAATGTATAGCACCCTAAATGCTCAATAGACAACCCTTTAAAAGCCTTTACAGGTCATCAGTAGTTTATGAACTATGGCCCTAAAACGTTTGCCCTCATGCTGATGTTTCTGAAGATACCTGACATGTGTGTCAAAGTTGATGTTTACATACACATGCTTTCCCTGCACTGCACTTTTTTGTGGGCTGTGTGCAGGGGTGACAGGGGTACTTTACATTGTTTAAAAAAAATATTTTTATTTATTTTATGCAATTCTTTTTTTACACTTTTTTCTTTACCTGCATGGGCAGGTGACAGTTCCTCTTTTTGGAGTTATTGGGGATCCATTATACCCCCAATGCCTCCCCTGCCCTCCAATGTAGCTATTCCAGCACCGATTGTGCTGGGATAGCTGAATCCTCAGCTACACCAGACAAGGAATGACTCTGTGACCCTGGAAGTGATGTAATACACAAAGCTTCTGGGGTCATTAGTCACAGAAGGGATTGGAGAACAGATATTTCGCAAGTTCCTCTTTCTTACTCCAGGGAAGTTGTTTGCTACAGTCCCAGGCTCTCCAGTGGAATGGGAGAGCCTGGGAAATAACCATGGTTGCCTTCAATGCTGCTGGCAGGGGTGCCCCTTTTGAACCCCATAAAAGTAATCTGGTGGCTCTAGAACCAACTGATCATTTTTTTGGAAAGCCCTTCGCCAGCTCCTAAACCTGGTATCAAGCTTTGAGTTGCAGCAGCAGCTGTGAGCCTGATTTAACCAATTGTCTACTATGCCATTTATAAACATATTTAATAGACCTGTGGTTACGTCCCTCCCACTTTTGTATAAAATCTTGTCATACCCACCATTTGCAGAACTTGTTTTTCATTATCCTAATCATGCTCCCGTTTTGTTTTTATTGGGGGTTTTTTTTAGCTGTAAAGCTTGCAGATTACCCTTATGGGTATTGTTAACATTTACATAATGTTTATTCTGTTTAAATTTTTTTAATGCAATGAGCCTGGACACAGGAAGGGAAGGAGGGAGGGCACCCTAGGTCTTGCACACAGGCCCACTGCATTCAGAAAACACCACTTATTCACATGCAGAGGGACTCAGAGGTAGTTGAGCTACATTGTTCTGTGGTTTTTCTAGAAATTGGAAAATCAGTTAAATTTGAAAGGAGGGTTGCACAAAAAACACCAGACATACAACTAGCTAAGGAATTAAATGTTTAGGTTTGTTTAGGTTCATCCAATCATATCTAAAATTTTGGCTTGCATAGAATGAAATCACACTGGTACATTTGGCAATGAGTCTGTGTTTCAATTATAGGGTAACAAACTTATAACTTACAACTGTTAGTTAATTCACATTTAATTCCAATCTTCAAAATCAGGCTGTTTGGCATTGAAATTTATTCTACTCTTTTACACGTGTGTTTGTTACTTTAAATGCCTGATTAAACTGTTTTCTTTTTTAGCTTGAATTATACTGAAAAGCTTTGTAATCACTTGTCAAGCTCTGCTAATTGTAAAATGTTTATTTTACATGGACTCTCTTTCCTTGCATTACTCTTCTAAATGGAAATTACACACAATATGAAGCAACCATAATAAGCATGTTTTCCTCTGATTATTATATAAATATAACTATTTAAAGGAACCTTTACATACACTAAAGATAAAGGCTAATATTGCATGCTTACCTTCTAAAAATGCTATTTGTCTGGCTTTTCTCTGTTAAAGCGGTTGTAGAGGCAATTTTTAAAATTAAAATATAAAATATGCTATATTTACCTGCTCTCTGCAATGGTATTGCGCAGAGTGAACTTTTGCCTCCTCTTCTGGGGTCTCCACTCTTCCTTTTTTGTGTGTGCCCCTATAGCAATCTGTGTGTTATGGGGGCACATGCGTGGGTGTGCTCCTGAGCCAGGCTGTGTGCATCAATTGACACGTACAGTGCAACTGATCTTAGGAACTTATGGAAATCGTTACAAAAACATGTTTGGACTCTGGGAGGGTGTCTAAAAAAAAAGGAAAAAAATCATATTGTCTGTGTTGCTCATCTGCTGTATGCAGTAGGCTTCAAAGACAAAATGTGTGCTGGTGTATCAGTATGAGAGAAAACACTCACAATTTACTAAATCATGTGGTCTAATCTGGTTGTGGTGGTTTTGGTGTTCACATCAGCTTTAGAGCCAAACAGCTGGCTGCTTAAAGCAGTGACTGTTTTCTAGGGCTGAAAATCCAATTGGTCTGACTCTCATACATATAAATGAAGTTTACACACACAAATAAATTATGCTTTTAAGATTGACATATACTGTACCTACATAGTTGAATATATCCAATCAGACCAATCAGTCACAGAAGGCATCCAGACTTGGAGCAGTTAACCTGATGCAAGGAAGCAGTCAACCAGGGTGGTCAATAGCAATGGTGGTGGTGGATGAGAGTCCAAGAAAAGCTAACTGTACAAGGGTGGAGAGAACCCTAGAATGAGCTCATAGCAATGAAAAAATAAAGCAAATCAAAAACAAAAAAAGGTACTTATTTACCATAACATGTAGCTGTATACTCAATCCTGAGACTATAACAAGAGTTTGTAGTAGTATGCCTTGAAGGCAGACAGCTGACCATTTGCCCAGGGCAATGATTTGATCCAAGAAGGCAGGGATCGAGCAGGCTGGTCAATAGCAGTGGCAGTGGTGGGTGGAAGTCCAGGAAAAAGAGGGAGAAGGAGAAAAACCTGAACAAAGTTATGACACTCTCCTCCAGCCCAGGACCACTAACACCGATAACCTCAAACCCTGACTTCACACCTGGTCTAGACAGGGGTAGGATTCCGCCAAAAGACGGAAAGACGCCACTCTTGGCACTACATTGCATCAACGACAACCATATTAGCTCCCTCAAATCCATCAACGCACAACTTAATCCTAATACTCCACTGCCTTTTTGGACTTACCGCCAGATCCACAACTATCTCTCCAAGATAGACAAACATGACATCCACAGATCTCTAACCCCTTTTGAAAATATCTGTCTTTCAGGCGAACCTGTAGACAGAACTACCTCTCTGACATAATCCCTCCTGCTAGATGCCAATACCCCAGCCACTTCCAACACACAACAATACTGGGAAAACTCCTTACAAATAAACATGATAAACAATGGTCGAGGGCAAATATTTTCACTCATAAATGCTCTATGAGTACCCGGACACAGGAGATGTCCTACAAACTGTTGACTCATTGGTACACAACCCCCACCAAATTGAAAAAATGGTACCCCCAGTCCTCAGACATGTGTTGGCGCTGTGGAAAGGATACGGGCTCATTAACACACATCTGGTGGTCCTGTGAAGCCATAATCCCATTCTGGGACAAAGTGAAGGACATAATTAAACATATCACAGAGACCAATATAGAGCTCACACCGGCCTGTTGTCTACTCCACATAACGACTGGATCTATGAGACGCTACAAGCGCTCCCTAACCAGGCATCTCCTCAACGCTGCTAAGCTGTTGATCCCCAGATACTGGAAATCTGTATGCACCCCGACAATTGCAGAATGACTACAGGAAGTAGACATTATCTACAATATGGAAGAATTAGTAGCCATAGCAAATGATTCAGCGGAAAGATTCCACACACAATGGTCTCCCTGGATCGTTTATCGTTACTCTGCTCAATTCACCCAAGCTATGAATCTTTAATGGTGTTACTACAAATACTCCCACAATTCACTCCCGCCCCTTCACAGGCCACAACTCCAACTTATCTACAGAGGACTTGCTCAACACCAAAAGCTGTACAATAACATCAGAGTTCTCAGCCTGGACCCACACTTTCTTGCCGACGTGCCTTTGCGGCTGGTAGGGTAGGGCGGCCCCGCGCCTTGGGACACAGCTAGCTCCCATCGGGGGTATCGCATGGTGACGGGGACTTAGCCCCCCCTCCCTCTGCCAAAATCTATGGAGATGCCTGCAAAACGTAACTGTGGGATGCACAACTCTCACTCTCGCCCCCTCATACCAAAATATGACCCACAATTAATATCAGAATATGACAGGGCAACGCATCTGCCCCTACTCAGTTGGAATAGTTGTAACTATTGATTTTTGTAACGAGGATAACATGTACGTTTTGATTGTTTGTCTTGCAAGATGTATACTTTACTGACCTTGTATGACTTGTATACTTTGCTTGCTAAGCCAATAAAAATTACTGATTCAAAAAAAAAAAAAAAAGAAGGAGAAAAACCTAAAATGAGACTATGGCAGTTAAATAAAAAAAACAATAAAAAAAACCAAAACAAATTGTGTACTTACCATGAGATGTAGCTGTGTATTGAATTCTAAGACATCACTGAATGTTTCAAGAGTTGCTGGCAGCAGTGGTGTTTGTAGGCAGGCAGCTGAGTTTTCTTGTGTTCTTGGTGCAGCTAATTTGATCCAATGAGGGCAGCACTCAAACAGGCTGGGCAATAGCAGTGGCATCAATGGGAGTCCAGGAGAAGTTAACTGTACAAAGAGGGTGAAGGAGAAAAATCTAAAATGAAACTATAGCAGCTAAATATTGGGAAAAACTCACCAAAACAAATTGTGTACTTATCATAAGATGTCGCTGTGCATTGAATCCTAAGACTGCCACAGATTGTTTCAGGAGTTGCAGACAGCAGTGGTGCTTGTAGGTAGGCAGCTGAACATGTATTTGGTGCAGCTAACTTGATCCAAGGAAGGGGGCATTCAAACAAGCTAGTCAATAGCAGTGTTGTCAGCAGGAGTCCAGGAGAAGCTAACTGTACAAAGAGGGGCAATGTGAAAAACCTAAAGTGACCCTATAGCAGCTAAATATTAGAAAAAAACACCAAAACAAATTGTACACTTACCATAAGATGTAGCTGTATATTGAATCCTAAGACTGCCATGGAATGTTTCAAGAATTGCAGGCAGCCGTGCTGCTTGTGGTCAGACAGCTATCTGTTTGCCCAGTGCAGTGACTTGATCTAAGAAGACATGGAACAAGTAGGCTGGTCAATAGCAGTGGCAAATGAGAATCCAGGCAAAGCTACCGATTCAAAAGAGGGAGAAAGAGAAAAACTTAAAATGAGGCCATAAACCATTATTAGATATAAAATATAAGATATAGCTGTATATTTAATCCCAAGACTGTCCCTGAATGTTTCAAGAGTTTGCGGGCAGCAGTGGTGCTTGTAGGAAGGCAGCTCAGTGTTCTTGGTGCAGTTATCTTGATGAAGGTGGCAGTTGAACTGGCTGATCAATAATTGTGGCATCAGTGGGTGAAAGTCCAGCAGAAGCTAATTGTAATAAGGGAGAAGGAGAAAACCCCTAGAAGAAAATATAATGCTAATTAACTCCCCGAAAAACTTTCTTAAATATGAAGGCAGATTTAAATCAGTTGGACACACACCTCCAGTCTCCACCATCCTGGGCTGTGATCTGCAAACAAGTGAGGTCTGGCCTGCTCCAAAGCCCTATCCATCTCTAACAGCCCCAAGCCCTTCTTACACTGCTCCCATGGACACAGTAACAGAGCAACTGTCTCCACCTAGAGAATGAAAGACTGCCCCCCAAAAGACTGTCTCCACAGGCTACAGAGACAGCCTCCCCACTGCTCACCCAAAGAGACTGCCCCAACAGGACACAGAGACTGTTTCACATTCCCCCCAGAGAAAGAGAGGCTCCTCCACATTGCCCCCTGACAGAGATAGAGACTACTCCACATTGCCCCCAGAGAGAGAGAGAGAAAGAAAGAGAGACTACTCCACATTGCCCCCAGAGAGAGAGACTGCTCCACATTTCCCCCACAGAAAGAAAGACTGCAAACACTGTGCCCAGACAGAAAGAGACTGCCCCTCCTGCCCCCAAACAGACCAAAAAGACTTCCCCCTGCCCCCACACAGATAATTGAGATTGAGTGGCTAGGAAGATGAGGAGGACAGAGACTATCACTGCCAAGTAACACTGCTGCTGCAGCGCTAGTTAGCTGCTACCGTGATGGATTGGACCTTTCAGTGATCACTGGGCAAGAAGGCAGGGCTCGGAGGCAGAGTGACCTTGAGTCATGGAGAGGAAAAGTTGGACATGGCTTTTATTCACACATTGGATTAGCACGATGATGTCACACACAGGTACACACCTGAACCCACCTGAGCAGTAAAATTCAATTGGCTCTGAAATTGAGACTGTGCAGTTCTGAGCTGACAGCAGCCATATTGTTTATCGGCACTTTGTTTCCTGTCATGGACATTTATAGGCAGGAAAAAGTGCCAGATTTTTACAAACCATCCATAAATTCAGATGGTTGGTAACCCTGGAAATTAAACATTTAGTAGCAGTATTGCTACTACTGCCAAATGTGACAGCTTCCTGGTCAAGGCTCCTGGTTGTTAGAAAACCAGTGACCATCTGTGTCCTAAATGCCAGAGACGTATCCCCACCCTGTCATTTCTGATGTTAGTTGGGGATTCCTGGCTGACAGGTGAATTTTAACAAAGGGGTGGAATCAGTGTGAGGTCCGCTAAGGATTTGAATGGGAACCTCAAAAAGAAAAAAGGCAGGGAGTCACCCACAAATTCCATACCAGATCTGTTGTGTTTTTATTATAACTTTGAACCTTGCATATATCTCTCTCTGTCCCCTACCACTAGGTATTGACCCATGGGGTTCTATGAAGATTGTTGAAACATTTGCTGTTAGCAAAATGTGGGTGAAGGCCAACTATATGTGTCTAGGACAATCTAGTAGGAGATCAGAGGGTTTGTGATAGTGGTGATATGGAGTTCAATGCAATTTAAGCAATAAAAATGTGCACCTTCAGATCTCTAATAAAGCAAAAATATAAACAAGCATTGTTTCAGTACATTTCTGCCAGTTTGAGCTATTCAAAGCAGAAAATATTATACCGTGGTCAGAAGTGACAGAAACAAAAGCTTTGAAGCAACGATGGAAGAGAATAGCGCTGCTGTCATCCTTTCCGAAGCCTATATTCAAGTGGTTGTAATCCTAAAAAAACATGCTCCTGTGGAAAGGTGGCCCTCCAGGGTGAAACCATGTACCTGTATATGATTTCTATTTCCGGGTCTGGGGCACGGACGCTCACCACCGGTGATGCGCTCCCGCTGTGATTGAATGCAGTGGGTGCCAATCAGGGGGTCCAGCGGACCCAATGTTCACTGGCACCCCACAATCGCTCCCAAGAGAGGCAGAACTGTGGTCTGCCTATGTAAACAAGGCAGGTCACTTTTCTGGGAGAGGAGAAGATGGAGATCTTGTGTTTCTGCTAAGCAGGGACACAGATCTCTGTCTTCTCCCAGTCAAAGCACCCCCTCACAGTTAGAAAGCACTCCCAGGGAACACATTAAACCCTTTGATCGCCCATGATGTTAACCCTTTCACTGCCACTGTCATTAATACAGTGATAGTGCATTTTTTAGCACCGATCACTGTATTGGTGTCACTGGTCCCCAGTTAGTGTCAGATTTGTCTGCCGCAATGTCGCAGTCCTGCTAAAAATTGCTGATCGATTGCTGCCATTACTAGTAAAAAAATTAAAAAAATAAAAGTTGCATAAATATATTCCATGGTTTGTAGACACTATACATTACCTAGTACGTGATCTGACACCTCCGAGTCTGGGGCACGCATGTGTGTCACCAGCGAGCGTCTCCTGCTGTGATCACATACAGTGGGAGCCCAGCGGCGGGGTACCGCAAACTCAATGTCCCCCAGCACCCGCCAATTACACAGGACACGGGCAGAATGAAATCTGCCTATGTAAACAAGGTAGATTGTTGAATGAGACACACGGGTTGTAAAAGCATACGTTTTAATTGAGGCAATTTTCATCAAAGTAGTACCGTAAACAATCCATACATATCCTTATACATACATCTTGAACATTGCCTCTACTACTAAAATAATGCATATGAACTAGAAACAAATACATATTTCACAAAATGATGAAAATTGGCTCCATATATGACAATTTATGCAGCATAGACCAACTTGTGTAATATTTAATACGGCATATATCAGATCTACGCATTTCGTGAAGTTATTTATCCACTCATCAGGAGCATGCACGTATTGGTAACTGTAATTAATGAAATGTGTAATTATTATAATTAAAAAAAAAAAAAAAATATATATATATATATATATATATATATATATATACCGTATATACTCGTGTATAAGTCGACCCGTGTATAAGTCGACCCCCCTACTTTTGCCCAAAAAATATGGGAAAACTTATTGACCCGCGTATAAGCCTAGGGTGTGAAATGCAGCAGTCAGAATACAGGGACAGGGAGCCAGAACACAGGGACAGGGAGCCAGAACACAGGGATTTTAGCCAGGACACAGGGATTTTAGCCAGAGCACAGGGATTTTAATGCCAGGACACAGGGATTTTAATGCCAGGACACAGGGATTTTAATGCCAGAACACAGACCGTAATTTTAGGGACACAGGACCGTAATTTTAGGGACACAAGACCGTAATTTTAGGGACACAGGACCGTAATTTTAGGGACACAGGAC
>BLSH010494609.1:334291-345475 GCA_018402905.1 Glandirana rugosa
GAGGGTGTAATGGAACGAGTAGGAGGACGAAGAGGATTGGAGACCACTATATAGGGGTATTTCAGTAGAGTGCGACTTCTTCAGGGGCGGATGGCCTGCATTGCGCATGCCTCAAATTTCGGTGCAATCAGCAGTGATAGGTGGCGACGGGAAGTATCAGACGTAGTCGACAATAATATGAGTGTGGTCACCTCCACGTCTTAAAACACTCAGTAAAAGATAGAGTTATTTACCTTCAAAAATTGTCTGTCTCTCGTGATCTAAACAAGACAAAAAATAGACGTATTATAAACACTCCTAATTAGGCCTGCATAGGGACTTAGTACGTGGATCCTGCCACCATAGACACTCCTAGCCTCTCACCTCCTTTCCTCGACCCAGAAGGGTCACAAAGCATGTGTCTAATCTCCCTGTTTAGGATCACCTGGTCTGGTCAGCACTCCCAATGATTCAGGGATACGTCCGGATTAATCCTCACAAATATTATGCAGATAAAAAACAGAACAAATCTAGTGCTCTCTGTCTGTTAAAAACTTCCATTTATTGAGATAGAAAATGACTCACAAAATTCTGCACCTCCACTGGTGTGAGTATAATAACAGCTGATGCAGACTATGAAGGGCAGCGGTGGATAGTGACGACTAACGTGGCTTTAAACTCCGTACGCGTTACGTCCGGTAGGCGGGGACTTCTTCAGCGTGAGATGACTTTATGGGGATATATCACCAGAGGTTAGGAGAAGCAGGAGGATGAGCAAGGTAATGTGGGAGTGTGATTTAAATGGAGGGGCATGTCTCAGAGTCCTGGTGGCTCTTTCAGTACATGGATGTATAATGAGAAAGAGTTGGTGGGAGCAGTAATAGGGAGAGGACAGAAGGTGGGGAGATATATAAAAGCAGGGTGGTGGAGAAGAGGGGTGAAGGTAAGAGAGTTTGAGTAGAGAGGCCACAAGTGCCAGAAGGAGTGGTAGAGAATGCATGTTATAGAGTGGAAGGAGAGCTGAATAGAGAGACGGGGTCACCTTCAGGCTGTTGGGTGTTTGCAGTGTAGTTTGCTATGTATAATCGCTTTGTGCAATCGCTTTGTGCAGAGCATGAAGTGCGTACCACTTGTAGAAAGCATCACTTCGAGAAAGCAGCCCCTGAAATGTGCTCCCCCAGCAATGTGCTTACCCCATAAGGCTGCTCAAATTTATACTGGTAAAAGGGTGGGGTGGTAATTTGTTAATTAATCATGAGGGATTATAAGGATGCTATACACTCTGCACCCCTCTCATGTACATACTACACACCGCCATACGCGCCGCACTCTTCTTGTGTACATGCTACCCACCGCTATAAACTCTGCACCCCTCTTATGTACGTGCTACCCGCCGGGATACACCCTGCTCCCCTCTCATACTACCCATTGTCATACGCTAAGCATCCCTCTCATATATATGCTACCCACCGCTATACACTCTGCACCCTTCTCATGTACATAATACCTGCCACCATAAACTCCGCACCCCCCTTATGTGCATACCACCCTCCACCATACACTCTGCACCCTTCTCATATACATGCATGCCCACCGCCATACATTCTGCACCCCTCTCATGTACATACTACACATCACCATACACTCCACGCCCCTGTCATGTTATACTACCCACCGCCATACACTCCGCACTCCTCTCATGGACATACCACCCTCCACCATACACTCCGCACCCCTCTCATATACATGCTACCCACCACTATACACTCTGCACCCTTCTCATGTATGTGCTACCCAACGCCATACACTCTGCACCCTTCTCATGTACATGCTACCCACCACCATACACTTCACACCCCTCTCATGTACATACTACCCACTGCCATATGCGCCGCACTCTTCTCATGTACATGCTACCCACCACTATACAATCTGCACCCTTCTCATGTATGTGCTACCCAACGCCATACACTCTGCACCCTTCTCATGTACATGCTACCCACCACCATACACTTCACACCCCTCTCATGTACAAACTACCCATCGTCATACACTACATGTACATACTAACAGCCACCATACGCTCCGCACCCTTCTCATGTACATACTACCCACCACCATACTCTCCCATCCCCTCTCATACACATACTATTCACACCATACACTCCGCACCCCTCTCATGTACATGCTACCCACCACCATAAACCCCGTACCTTTCTCATGTACATGCTACCCACACTCTGCACCACTCTCATGTACATAATGTAACCAAACTGGACTGGAAGTTGGCGCTGCTCAAATACAATAATTATATTAGAGTAAAATCTCTGATCATCATATGATATGTTTTAAGGTGATCAGGTGCAACTGTAATAACTAACCACCCACAGGTGGTGACAAAGATGGTGGATAATTGTTCAAAAAACCCTAATCATATAATAATAGTTCAAGTTCATATCATCACTGTCAATCCCTCCAAAAAGTGCTCTGTGCATAAAAGAAGTTTTCTTCAGATGTTTTTCCAGTGCAAGGCACGCGTGCTCCCCTCAAGGTCCCCTCCTTACCAGAAAACGCCACCCCTGCAGGGGTAAAGCGTTCGGACGTATCTCCGGTGAAAAGGCTTATCCTAGTAGAGGGACTGGTCCCGTGATCTGGGGCTGAGGACAGGAGGAGTCCAGAGAAGTGTGCTGTTTTCTCTCACGCAGACCGCCCGGACGAGCCTGCACTTCTCTACGTCCGAGCGCTTTACCCCTGCAGGAGTGGTGTTTTCTGGTAAGGAGGGGACCTTGAGGGGAGCACGCGTGCCTTGCCCTGGAAAAAGATCTGAAGAAAACTTCTTTTATGCACAGAGCACTTTTTGGAGGAATTGACAGTGATGATATGAACTTGAACTATTATTATATGATCAGGGTTTTTTGAACAATTATTCACCATCTTTGTCACCACCTGTGGGTGGTTAGATATTACTACAAGAGTTATGCAAGTTGTTATGAGGACATTATAGGTTTGGACTGTCCCCTTTGGATGACTACAACTACGCCAAGGGGTTTGATATACATGAAGCATATATGATTAATGGTGCGCTATATATATATATATATATATATATATATAAGTGTTCCTAAGGGCTTGATCTACCAAGATAATATCAATAGATGAATGTTGGGGTTGTCTAGCACAAAGTCACCTTTTATTTGTAATTATTTAATGAATGACACTTTAGTTACCTACGACACGCACTTTTGCCTTTACTATTTTTGATTTATATTTTATTCAATATTGCACGTCTCACATTCATTAAAATACTCACACTTTATATCATACTTATATTAATTTGTATTAGAGGGTTAATTTTACAGATTGGATTTTATGTTTGTTTTTTGGATTTTTGCACAGTTGCACCTGATCACCTTAAAACATATCATATGATAATCAGAGCTTTTACTGTAATATAATTATTGTATTTGAGCAGCGCCAACTTCCAGTCCAGTTTGGTTACAGTAGTTCTTAATTCCCCCCATTAGGAGGAAATTACTGGAGGGCAGCAGCTAAATCAATCCATCAATATCCCTTAGCGCGGTACACCAGATTCAATTAACTCATGTACATAATATCCACTGCCGTACACTCTGCACCCTTCTCTTGTACATGCTACCCACCTCCATACATTCTGCACCCCTCTCATGTACATGCTACCCACCGCCATACATTCTTCCCCCCTCTCATGTACATACTACCCACCACCATACAATCCGCACCTTTCTCATATACATACAACCCACCACCATACTCTCCGCACACTCTCATATACATGCTACCTATCACCATACATTCCGCACCACTCTCATGTACATACTACCCACCGCCATACACTCTGCACCATTCTCAAGTACATACTTACCACAGCCATACACTCCGCACCCCTCTCATGTACATACTACCAACCACCATACGCTTTGCACCCCTCTCATGTACATGCTACCCACCCACATAAGCTCCACACCACTCTCATGTACATACTACCCGCCACCATATGCTTCGCACCCCTCTCATGTACATGCTACCCACCACCATACACTCTACACCCCTCTCATGTACATGCTACCCAACACCATTCACTTCCACCCCTCTCATGTACATGCTACCCATCGTCATACACTAAGCAGCCCTCTCATATACATGCTACCAACCACCATACACTCCGCACCCCCCGCATGTACATACCACCCTCCACCATACACTCCGCACCCCTCTCATGTACATACTACCCATCGTCATACACTCTGCACCCCTTCATGTACATACCACCCTACACCATACACTATGCACCCCTCTCATGTACATACTACCCACTGCCATACACTCTGCACCCTTCTCATATACATGCTGCCAACTGCCATACATTCTGCACCCCTCTCATGTACATACTACCCAGCACCATACACTCCGCACCCTTCCCATGTACATACTACCTACCACCAAACTGTCCCCACCCCTCTCATGCACATACTATCCACACCATACACTCCGCACCCCTCTCATGTACATGCAACCCACCACCATACACTCCGCACCTCTCTTATGTACATGATACCTAGTGCCACACATTCCGCACCTCTCTCATGTACATACTACCCACTGCCATACACTCTGCACCCTTCTCATGTACATGCTACCCACCGCCATACATTCTGCACCCCTCTCATGTACATGCTACCCACCGCCATACACTCTTCACCCCTCTCAAGGTACATGCTACCCACCACCATACACTCTGCACCCTTCTCATGTACATGCTACCCACTGCCATACACTCTGCACCCCTCTCATGTACATATTACCCACACCGTACACTCCGCACCCCTCTGATGTACATGCTACCCATCACCATACACTCTGCACCACTCTCATGTACATACTACCCACTGTCATACACTCTGCACCTTTCTCATGTACATGCTACCCACAGCCATACATTCTGCATCCCTCTCATGTACATGCTACCCACCGCCATACACTCTGCACCCTTCTCATGTACATACTACCCCCCATCATACACTCTGCACCCCTCTCAAGTACATGCTACCCACCACCATACACTCTGCTCTCCTCTCATGTACATGCTACCTACCACCATACACTCTGCACCCCTCTTATGTACATGCTACCCACCACCATACACTCTGCACCCCTCTCATGTATATACTGCCCCCCACCATACACTCAGCACCCCTCTCATGTACATACTACCCACCACCATAGGCTTTGCACCCCTCTCATGTACATGCTACCCACCACCATACACTCCGCACCCCTCTCATGTACATGCTACCCACCACCAAACACTCCGCATCCTTCTCATGTACATGCAACCCACCACCATACCCTCCGCACCCATCTCATGTACATGCTACCCACCCCCATACACTTCACATCCCTCTCATGTACATGCTACCCATCATCATACCCTCCGCATCCCTCTCATGTACATGCTACCCACAGCCATACATTCTGCATCCCTCTCATGTACATGCTACCCACCGCCATACACTCTGCACCCTTCTCATGTACATACTACCCCCCATCATACACTCTGCACCCCTCTCAAGTACATGCTACCCACCACCATACACTCTGCTCTCCTCTCATGTACATGCTACCTACCACCATACACTCTGCACCCCTCTTATGTACATGCTACCCACCACCATACACTCTGCACCCCTCTCATGTATATACTGCCCCCCACCATACACTCAGCACCCCTCTCATGTACATACTACCCACCACCATAGGCTTTGCACCCCTCTCATGTACATGCTACCCACCACCATACACTCCGCACCCCTCTCATGTACATGCTACCCACCACCAAACACTCCGCATCCTTCTCATGTACATGCAACCCACCACCATACCCTCCGCACCCATCTCATGTACATGCTACCCACCCCCATACACTTCACACCCCTCTTGTGTACATGCTACCCATCATCATACCCTCCGCATCCCTCTCATGTACATGCTACCCACCACCATACACTCCGCACCCCTCTCATGCACATGTTCCCCACCACCATACACTCCGCACCCATCTCATGTAAATTCTACACACCACCATACACTCTTCACCCCTCTCATGTACATACTGTCCACCACCATACACTCCGGACCCCTCTCATGTACATACTACCCGCCACCATATGCTCATCACGCTTCTCATGTACATGTTACCCACCATCATACATTCCACTCCAATCTCAAAACATTCTACCCAACACCATACACTCCGCACCCCTCTCATGTACATTCTACCCACCACCATATAATTGTTCACCACTCTCATGTACATACTACCCATCGTCATACACTCCGCACCCCTCTCATATACATGATACCCACCGTTATACACTCTGCACCCCTATCATGTATATACTACCCACCACCATACACTCCGCACCCTTCTCATGTACTTGCTACCCACCACCATACATTCCGCACCCCTCTCATGTACATGCCACCCACCACCATACACTCCGCACCCCTCTCTCATGTAGACGCTTCCCATCGCCACACGCTCCGCACCTCTCTCATGTACATACTACCCACTGCTATACACTCTGCACGCTTCTCATGTACATACTGCAAACCACCATACATTCTGCAACCCTCTCATGTACATACTACCCACCACCATACACTCCGCACCCTTCTCATTTACATACTATGCACCACCAAACTATCCCCACCCCTCTCATGCACATACTAGCCACACCATACACTCCGCACCCCTCTCAAGTACATGCTACCCACCACCATACCCTCCGCACCCATCTAATGTACATGCTACCCACCCCCATACACTTCACACCCCTCTCGTGTACATGCTACCCACCATCATACCCTCCGCATCCCTCTCTTGTACATGCTACCCACCACCATACACTCCGCACCCCTCTCATGCACATGCTCCCCACCACCATACACTACGCACCCATCTCATGTACATGCTACCCACTGCCATACAATTCGCACTCTTCTCATGTACATGCTACCCACCACCATACACTCTGCACACTTCTCATGTACATACTATCCACCACCATACACTCCGCACCGCTCTCATGTACATACTACCCTCCACCATATGCTCATCACGCTTCTCATGTACATGCTACCCACCATCATAAATTCCGCACCCCTCTCAACACATTCTACCCAACACCATACACTCCGCACCCCTCTCATGTACATGCTACCCACCACAATATAATTGTTCACCACTCTCATGTACATACTACCCATCGCCATACACTCCGTACCCCTCTCATGTACATGATACCCACCGTTATACACTCTGCACCCCTATCATGTATATATTACCCACCACCATACACTCCGCACCCTTCTCATGTACTTGCTACCCACCATCATACATTCCGCACCCCTCTCATGTACATGCCACCCACCACCATACACTCCACACTCCTCTCTCATGTAGAAGCTTCCCACCGCCACACACTCTGAACCTCTCTCATGTACATACTACCCACTGCCATACACTCTGCACCCTTCTGGTGTACATACTGCAAACCACCATACATTCTGCACCCCTCTCATGTACATACTACCCACCACCATACACTCCTCACCCTTCTCATTTACATACTATGCACCACCAAACTATCCCCACTCCTCTCATGCACATACTAGCCACACCATACACTCCGCACCCCTCTCATGTACATGCTACCCACCACCATACACTCCGCTCCTCTCTCATGTACATGCTACCCACCGCCATACACTCTACAACCCTCTCATGTAAATTCTATCCACCACCATACACTCTTCACCCCTCTGATGTACATACTACCCACCACCATACACTCCGCACCCCTCTCATATACATACTACCCACTACCATACGCTCCGCACCCTTCTCATGTACATGCTACCCACCACCATACACTGCGCATCCCTCTCATGCACATTCTACCCACCACCATACATTCCGCATGCTACCCACCGCTATACACTTTGCATGTAAATTCTATCCACCACCATACACTCTGTACCCCTCTCATGTACATACTACCCACTGCCATGCACTCTGCACCCTTCTCATGTACATGCTACCTACCACCATATACTCCGCACCCTTCTCATGTACATGCTACCCGCCACCATACACTCCGCACACCTCTCATGTGCATATCACCCACCACCAAACACTCCGCACCCCTCTCATGTACATTCTACCCACCACCATACACTCTGCACCCCTGTCAAGGACCCCACGGAACAGTCCATTCGCTCCGGCACACGCGCGCACCGATGCGCACGCGCGCATCAATGCTTGCGGTTGATACCAATGTTGGTGGCAGAAGCCCTATTTAAGCTGGTCTTCTGCACTGTCACTTTGCTGTTTGGTCTGCAACTTTTGAGTTCCTGTAACCTGTGTTCCAGTACTTGTTTCTTGTGACCTTGACCCGGATCGTCCTTACCTCTGTCTGATCGCTGCCCGCCCTGACCTCGGCTTGCCTTGTGACCTGTCTTTGTCTACTCTTTCTGTCTGCTGTTTGCCCGATCGTTGCCAAACCCGGCCTGCCTGATTCTGCTCCGCTATCCAACTAGTCTGTTACCAGCATCCTGCTCTGCTGTCCAGCAAGTCCGTTCCAGCATCCTGCTCTGCTGTCCAGCCAGTCTGCTCCAGCATCCTGCTCTGCTGTCCAGCCAGTCTGTTCCAGCATCCTGCTTTGCTGTCCAGCCAGTCTATTCCAGCATCCTGCTCTGCTTTCCAGCCAGTCTGTTCCAGCATTCTGCTCTGCTGTCCAGCCAGTATTTTCCAGCATCCTGCTCTGCTGTCCAGCCAGTCTGTTCAAGCATCCTGCTTCGCGGTCCCCGGGACTGATCAGGCACTCTTACCCCGCCGTGCTCCCGTGGCTGATGTATCACTCCCAGAAGCCTGCGAGCCGGAGTTGTAGGAAAGGTCTTGCTCTACCGTCCGGCTCACCTCTCAGGTATGTAACAACCCCTCTCATGTACATGCTACCCTCCACCATACACTCCGCACCCCTCGCATGTACATACTACCCACTGCCATACACTTTGCACCCTTCACATGTACATGCTACCCACCGCCATACATTCTGCACCCCTCTCATGTACATACTACCCACCACCATACCCTCCGCACCATTCTCATTTACATACTACCCACCACCATACTCTCCCCACCCCTCTCATGCACATACTATCCACCACCAAACACTCTGCACACCTCTCATGTACATGCTACCCACCACCATACACTCCGCACCTCTCTCATGTACATGCTACCCAGTGCCACACACTCCGCACCCCTCTCATGTACATAATACCCACTGCCATACATTCTGCACCCCTTTCATGTACATGCTACCCACCGTCATACACTCTTTATCACTCTCATGTACATTCTACCCATCGTTATACAATCCGCACTCCTCTCATATACTGGTACCCACCGCTATACACTCTGCACCCTTCTCATGTACATACTACCCACCGTAATACATTCTTCACCCCTCTCATGTACATACTACCCGCCACCATACACTCTGCACCCCCCTCATGTACATACCACCTTCCACCTTATACTCCGCACCTCTCTCATGTACATACTACCCATCATCATACACTCCACACGCCCCTCATGTACATACCAACCTCCACTATACACTCCGCACCCCTCTCATGTACATGCTACCCACAATCATAAGCCCCACACCTTTCTCATGTATATGCTACCCAGGGCCATATACTCCGCACCCCTCTCATGTACATACTATCCTCCACCATACACTCTGCACCCTTCTCATGTACATACTACCCACCTCCATATAATTGTTCACCCCTCTCATATACAGTACATAATACCCATCATCATACACTCCTCACCCTTCTCATGTACATGCTACCCACTGCTATACACTCTGCACCCCTCTCATGTACATGCTAAACATCGCCATACACTCTGCACCCTTCTCATGTACATACTACCCACTGCCATACACTCTTCCTCACTCTCACGTACATTCTACCCATCGTCATACACTCCGCACTTCTGTCATATACCTGCTACCCATCGCTATACACTCTGCACCCTTCTCATGTACATACTACCCACCGCCATACATTCTTCAACCCTCTCATGTACATACTACCCGCCACCATACACTCTGCACCCATCTCATGTACATGCTACCCACTGCTATACACTCTGCACCCCTCTCATATACATGCTACCCATCGCCATACACTCTGCACCCTTCTTATGTACATACTACCCACCGCCATACACTCTTTATCACTCTCATGTACATTCTACCCATCGTTATACGCTCCGCACTCCTCTCATATACTGGTACCCACTGCGATACACTCTGCACCCTTCTCATGTACATGCTGCCCACTGCCATATATTCTGCACCCTTCTCATGTACATACTACCCACCACCATACACTCCACACTCCTCTCATGTACATGCTAGTCACCACCATACACTCCACACCCCTCTCATGTCATACTACCCACCGCCATACACTCCGCACCCCTCTGATGTACATACTATCCTCCACCATACACTCTGCACCCTTCTCATGTACATACTACCCACCTCCATATAATTGTTCACCCCTATCATATACAGTACATACTACCCATCATCCTACACTCCTCACCCTTCTCATGTACATGCTACCAACTGCTATACACTCTTCACCCCTCTCATGTACATGCTACCCACCGCCATACACTCTGCACCCTTCTCATGTACATACTACCCACCGCCATACACTCTTCCCATCGTCATACACTCCGCACTTCTCTCATATACCTGTTACCCACCGCTATACACTCTGCACCCTTCTCATGTACATACTACCCACCGCCAAACCTTCTTCACCCCTCTCATGTACATACTACCCACCACCATACACTCTGCACCCATCTCATGTACATGCTACCCACTGCTTTACACTCTGCACCCCTCTCATGTACATGCTACCCACCGCCATACACTCTGCACCCTTCTTATGTACATACTACCCACCGCCATACACTCTTTATCACTCTCATGTACATTCTACCCATCGTTATACAATCCGCACTCCTCTCATATACTGGTACCCACTGCGTTCTTCCCACGTCTCACATACCGC